>VXAZ01002261.1:333253-368753 GCA_013399875.1 Gymnorhina tibicen
CTCCCCTCCTCTCCTCTCCTCTCCTCTCCTCTTCTTTTTTCTCTCTGTCCTGTTACTATTGATTTTTCTCTTTCACTTCTTCCTGTCATCCTCTGGATCCATCACGAAAAATTTATTTGTCCACAGAAACATCCCCACAGTGAACACAGATGCTGAAATTCCCATCCTTAATTCCAGTTGTGTCCAGCTGCTCTGAAAACCCCTAGCACTGGTCCTGCAGATGTTCTGGCAGCCTTCAAGCTCCTGATATGTTTTGCAAAAGCAGATGTTACTAATTTGTAAAGCATCTTTGAACATTTTTGGGGATGGGGAGCAGGATGAAACATTTGGTGCTGTTTCTAACCAAATGGGGTTTTTTTTGTCCTTCTGTTTTTTTACCAGGATGTTTTTTCGGGTTTCCACACCATCCCTTGCCAACCCATCCAGCTATGCCAACCTCCTCTTCATTTCTGCACCTCAGTCCCTCCCTCAAAGCTTTCCAAGAGGAACATGCTCAATCATGCCTTTCCCAGTACTCTTGGAAATGGCATGAAATTTTGCCCTTTTTGCAGGTCTCCAGATGAGCTGATCCCTGAAATTGCTATGGAGTGGGTCTAAAAATTATAGCATATGTCAGGCCCTGTGTGACGTGTACGAGCCTGGATAGACATAACCCAAATTCCTTGTTCCACGTGTGTTTCCTGCACATGCAGCCTTTCTGGTCACTCTCTGGATACTGTCACCAGCAGGGACAGGCAATCAATGCTGACACTTTAATGGCATTTTTATTTAGGTTTGACATCCTCTGTTACTTGTCAAGAGGGTTAACTTGTGACCTGATCTGACTGCTAGTCCTTATCTCTGGAAATGATCCAAACCCGAGCAGGAATGAAAGGGAAAAAACTCACAAGGAAACAACCTTTTTGGGTTTTGTACCCAGTGAGAGCATTTTGGGTTGCATTTGGACTTTGCATTTGGTGGGGTTCTTTCTCTTTTCTTTGCAGGGTAAACAAAATTCTCACAAACTTACAAGGAGAACAAAATGTTTTACTTTTAGTTTTTAAGGTAGACAAAGGGGTAATAGGAAGACAATTCCAATCTTTTCATCAAGCAACAAAAATACCAACCAAAAGAAAAAGATATTCAACACTGTGTTTGGAAAATCTGTAAGAATAGCAAAGGTGTAACTATATTAATTATACTTTCTCAGCTTTGTACAAACACTTATAAAACATGAATGAATACCAGAGGGAATATTTTTCTTAACAAAAAATTAAAACACAAGCTTTTAATACCTATCCCAGGAAAACCAGTTCATTTATTTAAACAGCAGTTTAGAAACCAGAAAATAAAACAATAAAAAAGTAGTTACTTTTCTATGGATTTAAATTTTGGAGTTAAAATCTCTTGATGGCTTCTAGGGAAGCCTAAGTTCTGTAGTAATTCTCGGGAAACAGCATTGCTGACTCCAGCAGAAAACAATTCAAATTGTGGTGATGTGGGAGGTGGAGCCCTTGAAACCAGTGGAGTTTGTGGAGGAGTCAGAATCTTAAGAAATGCCAATATTATTTCAAGAGGGGGAAAAAAAGTATTTCCAAAAGGAGCAAAAGTGGAAGGTAATGAGAGTCAGCTCCAGTGTTCTGCTTGGACTGAAGCTCACATTTGAAAGCTGATGTGGGCTTTTCCAAGTGTAGGGATAGTTTAAAGGATTAACATTATCAGTCATGGATACTGATGCCTAAATCCACACTGCTTGACCAGAAGTCAGTTTGTAAACGTCTAATAAAGGATATGATGGACTTTTCTTTTTTACAAGATAACCAGGAAACAGGTTTTACTTCATATTTTAAGAAATTAGACTATATCAAATGTGTAATAAAAATATTTTCTATAGGATTTTAAAATATATATACATATATAAACGACCTAAATTTTAATGCCCTGTTGATATTGGTGTGGTCTCTACAGGTTTTAAGTGTAACTAAGTGAGGCTGCCCAGCAACCTCCATTATACCTCAGTGACTACAAAACTTGAAGCTTTGTCCACACTGCAAATTAAACCTGCTTGAGAATGGGACCTGAAATTGCCTGCTGGGCCTGATCCAACACCCACTAATACTCTAAGTCCACTCCTGACTGCAGGATTAGGTCTTAGACACAGTCCTGAAATTATGTGGTTTCCAACCTGGTTGGCTGACCAATGATAAAGGCACCTGAGGGAGTTACTGAGAGCCTTGAGGCACTTCTTGGAAAAATAAAAGTTCTTATATATTTGATTTAGAATATTTAAGGATATATAGAAACAGTCTTAAGACAATTTGGGCACATCTATATTTCATGCTGAAGAGAGGCACAAACTGACTGTGTCTCAGAAATAGCCTTTGCCCAGGCACTGGATGTAGACTTCAGTCAAGCTTAAGCAAGGTTGAGAGCCTGGGGGTGATGAGGGAGAAAAGGGCATTCATGACTGCATCCTTCCCACTGCATCCATCTCTATATCCCAAGCCTTCCTTGCCCAGCCCACGGGGAGGAGGTAAACTGGCAAGAAGAGCTCCTGTGTCAAGTGCCTGCAATGGCCCAGGGGGCTGGGCTGGCACTTCCATCAAAGACAATCTAAAACTGGTGGTGGAGGTGGAGGTGGAGGTGGGTGAAGGAGGAGAAGCACAGATGACTGTCTGGCCCTGTGTCCACTGAGAACAGCAAGGACATGGCTTTGGGCTGTGCCAAATCCAGCTGGCATTCCTGTTTAAACTAGCACTGTGTCTAAAGCAAGTTCAGATTCACTTTCCATGCAAGGTTTGAAGCACAGCGTAGACAAGGTGTGAGGGCCAGACCCTGATCTAATGCAGGCAAAATTTGCCACTACCATTGGCCTGAGCAGCTACCCTTGCATTATACTTTAAGGTAGGTAGCATGGGAGTTCTCCTGCTTTAAAGAGTTAATATACGGGATTTGACCACCTGCAGAGGAAAGTTTCTCACTGAGCTTTCGGTTCACCAGCTCCATGTGCCTGGAATTTTTCCTGGCTTGCCGGAGAGACCTCTTGACTTTCTTCACTCGATCTCGCAGCTGCTTGTTGCGCTTCTCCAGCGTCGCCACTTTCTGCTGCAGCTTCTTCACTCTGTCCTCCTCGTCAAACAGGGCCTTCTGCACCGAGGAGCACATGAGCTGTGGGGACAGCAGCAGGTGAGCTTTACACAAAAAGTTATCATAGCAAGGGTTAATTCAGGCATTCCATAAAACACCTCTCAACTTTTCAAAAGCAGAATGCTTTTTTTGGGGAAACTTTTACTCTGGTTTTATATCTTTTTTAGTAAAATCCTCTCTTTCACTTGTGGATTTAGTTAAGACCCAAAATTGTAGATCTTAATGATACCAGTGATTCACAACTACTTTTATGAACTGACAAAACACTGAGGCTCCATTGAGTCTATGGAGAAAGGCTGCTCTAATTCTGGTATAAAACTGGAGTTTGGGTCAAGTGGAGTCACTTTTGGAAAGCTCTAGTTTTGATTCAGCTTAGCAGAAACCCCAGACTCTGATGGGAGCCTGCCCTTCACTCTTTATGTCAACATGTAAAATGGGGACAGCACCTGCCAAACACAGAACTGGTTATTTTGCCTTTCCAAGAACAGAGGTGTCCTAAATACCTCATTATGTGGGCTTGTTTAGGACAAAACCCTAAAGGGTAAAATCTCAACGGTCCCTAGGAGTATCTACGATCCCATAACTTTAACAGAAGCTATTATTTAGGGTGTCATCGGCTGAAAACTGCCACTCACACTCTACCCTATACAACTTACTGCAATATTGCCCCCAGAAGGGACATCAAGCTCTTGATTCTCACTCATGCCAGTGGCTCTTAGACAGGAAATAAAAAAGAGAGACAGTTTCAAAGGTGCTGACCCCAAGGCTTCACTAGATAGAAGAGCAGTTCACAGGGCTTTTCTAATCCACTGGGTTAGATGATGGTCCAAATGAAAAACATCTGTTGGAAAAGTGTTCATCTTCTACTAACTCACTCTAGGATGGCTCAAAAGATCTATCTCATCTCAAGGTTTTGTTTATGGTCTCCTGTTTCTCACTTGTTTCCTGTTTGTAGGTGCAGCAACTGGAGTGGGATGACAAACACCAGCTACAAGAGTTGCTGAGTAGTTTCAATGCCAAGGAGTTCAGTTCCCGACACACAGCCTCATTTGGGATGGGATTCAGCTGCCTTCCCTTAAGCAGCTGAAAGTGGGATTCAGGTTGGGGCTCCTCTCTTTCCATTTGCCCTGTAATGTCTGCAGGGAGAGACACTCTTCAAGGGGCTGATCTCCACTTCCTAGGGCAGAGGGAGGAATCACTCTCTGAACACAACCCTCTCCTTTTACTGACCACAAAGGCACCAAATTCCTTTTTTTCCTTCCTGGAACACATTTTCCAGGCAGAAAAATAGGAGGTACCTGGAGCTCAAGGACAGCTCCACCAAAAAGTTTCTGATTTAGAAGATCCACATCGAAATCTATTTCTTCTCAGGTGCCTCCTTCCTTTTTTTTTCTACAAAAAGCATCAGGAGATATTTTACTGTGCATGTGGGACTTTCATCTTGCTGCTGCACTGCAAGAACAGGCATTGTCTTCTGCTGGATTTATCTTCTAAATACATCTAGAATTTTTTTATGTGTGTCAAGCACTCCTGGAGTCTGGATGGGCTTTCTCTGGCAGAACATTTGGAACAGACGGGGAATCTAAATAAACAAGCAAAATCCTGACTGTGATGATGAAGGATTACATGTTTCTTTCCATCTTGCTTTGTAGTATTTTCAACAACTGGAAGTTGGGGAGGGAGCCTGCCTTGATGAATAACATTTCATTTGCTTTGGAAACCCCCAGCAGTGGGAAACCATGGCCAGTCAACACAAACACAGCAACTGCTTCCACTCCCTTGGAAGTTCTTGTTCCTCATGCAAAAGCACTGCTGGACTTTGTTATATGGCAAATTCTTGCCCCAACTGTTCTCTCACTAGGGCTCTTCTATAAATGTATGCTAGGGAGATGGGGAGATCACAGATAGAGGGCCAGAAAGTGTGCTGAAAAGGAGGGAGTTTGATTTTGATCACAGCTCATTCCAAGTGCTTTTGAAAACAGCCAGCACATCTTGGCCTTTGTGTTTGCCAAACCCTTGCAAAACCTCAAGCAGAACAATTCTTGAATTTAAATCCCCGTAAAGGAGGACACTGAGTTAGGGAGATATGTTTGCTGGGAAGACAGGAGGTGGAAACTCTACTTCATGAGGGATTTCCTGCGTTTTCTGTGGATGCAGTGATAGGCATGACCTATGCCAGAGTCCAGTGCAGAGGAACAAACACTTCATGCAGCTGAAGTGGGAGGTGGTGTGAACCCAACTGCGTTTCATCTGTCTGGGCTGGCTGGTGGGAGAATAGCAGACATCAGGGATGGCATTATCCTCAACCCAGAGACACTCCCAAACATTTTGAGGTGGGTCCTCTGTCAGCAGAGGTAGACCTGGTCTACAGAGCCACTCAGAAACTTCTCAAACACCATCAAAAAGCTAGCCAGCTCATTTGCTGATACTGTTTCTCTACAGCCCTCACTCTCCAGTCTGAAACACACAGTTTGGTGCTTAAATTATCTGGTGATACCCAGAGACATCACGGGAACAGCACAGTTATAAAAAACTGAGGTATTATCAGACATGCATGGCTTTGTTTGCCAACAGGGTAGGTGATAGGAAGAGCCCAGCTTGATAACTGGATGCCTGCCTGCAACTGCAAGACTACCAGCTGGAAAATAACACTTTGTATCTTCTACACGGGGGAAAAATAACAAGGTGGAGTCCTCTCATTCTCACTCGCTGGTTACAAATAGCGTTTTTCACAGGGCCCTGCAGTGAGGAGGATGATGATGATGATGTTTGAGTGCTGTCCTGCCCTTGCTGTTGCTGCTGGGGCTGTGATTCACCTGCCTGCAACCAAGTTATCCTTAAACTGGTGCTGAGAATTGTGTAATGTGACAGCTGTGAGCGAGGCACAGCCTGGATAACAAACCCAGCTGCTGAACAAGCAGGTGAGAAGTAATCAGTCCATGTTGCTACTTGGATGCTTGGGAAATGAAGAGAAGGACCAAGAAACGGCTCCTTAGGCAAACCTTATAGGTTATTTTCCAAATTCCCTTCAAAATGAATTCCCTAGTGACCCATAATCTAGAAGAGTTTTTTGGTCTGTCAGAAGATCTGTCTGCATGTCTGCTTGTCCCACAGTTTTGTGAGGAAGGCATCCTCAGCAGGGGTACACTCAAGTTCAGAGCAGTACCAGGAGATGTAACGAGAAAAGTGGCACAAGAACCCTACAGATCCTGAGGATTTATCCCAGACAGCCTACAACTGTGAAACTGCATATTAAATATATTTGAGTACTTGTCTGAGAGAACGTATCACAAATGTACCCAGTTTAAAGTTTCACTGTATCGAGGAGATTTACAAAATCTGTCCATTTGCCAAAGAAACCAACACTGAACAGAATAGAAATAGCACTAAATAGAATAGAATCATAGAATCATCAAGGTTGGAAAAGACCTCCAAGGTCATCCAGTCCAATCATTAACCTAAAAAACTGATTTTGGAGCAGCACATTATAGGCGTGCAAACCCCTTACCCTGAACTGATGCAGATACACGTTTTTCTGATTGACAGGCACACACCTGCCTTCTACAAGCTTGATTTGAATGGGACAGTGGATAAAGGTGCCATGGATAAAGGTGTGATGGTAGTGTTCATCCACCACAAAACGTCCAAAAGTGTTTGAAGTTAGTGTTATAGAACTCAAGTCACTCAAAACCCAGCAGTGGCACCCAAGCTTTGCCCTTCACCTACCCAAGGGAGAGATGTTGAGTCCCAGCTATCTGGTCCTCCACATTCCTTATGGCAACACTGCTAAAAAACACTGGAGTCCCACTACCTGAAAGTCTTTCCTGTGGGAGCAAGTGTGTTGCATGGAAAGAAAGACGGGGAATCAAAGAATAGTGGGAGGGGTCTGGCAGCAGGGAGTATTGGGTTTGGGATGGAGTGACTTAACCTCCAGTTACTGGGATTTTTCAGCCAAGACTAACACTCGTGCTGAAGTGTTTAAAAGTCCCTGTCATCACTGTTAAAGCATCGTGTTGGGTGAAGTGGTGGGGGCATGGTAGTGCTGAGTTAAACCACCTTTGCTTGCTACAAGAACAGCCCCTTTCAGAGGTACAGAAGTGGGGTCCCAAGGACATATCCACCATCACTGGCATAAATGGAGATGATCTGGGATTTCACCCTAGGACCTCATATGAATCACCAAGATGCATAGGACCTGGATGGAGAAAGAAATTGTTGTGGCTGTTGTTACCTTACTGAATGTTGCGTCAGCATTTGCCACGGGAAATGTAATGTTTGTAGCACAACTCTCCAATTCATTCAAAATATTAGAGATGAGGATTTTTTGGGGGTATGAAGCACTGCTACAGGAAGCCTCTGCCAGGCTACACCCACCCCAAGGTGTCTCAGTTCTCAGCACTGTTTTTCATTCTCCTTTCACTCCTCACAAAAAGCAGATTTTCTCTTTAAGCTCCTTAGATGCAGCTAGTCAAGCAAAGTCATCTTTCCCAACAGTCATCAGAGAGGAATGGGCACATCCAAAAGGAGACTTCTTGCGTATCTTAGACACTTCCCTTTGGTGGACCACCTTTGGAGACTCTTGCCTGGATAACTATCTCAGACTGGGATGGATCCCACTGTGAGTCCCATCAAATGGCATCTGAATGGCACTGACTTCCCAGGGCAGGCTGCAAGGGCAGGACACAGATAATTTTCTTGGAGTTTGGAGAAACTTGCCCTGGAAACAGACCCAAATCCATGCCCATGGGCACTTGGGGGTCTTTAAAAAGAGCTTTGTTCTGATCTGCATCAAACCACTGTTTGGTGTGAAGGTATCTGAACTGCTGGTGGCATCCATTTCAAAACCCCACACTTCCCCTTCAATCTCACAGCCCTTGCACCCCTGCTCTGGCTGGGGTGGTTTTAGAGGGTCATTAGGGGGCACCTGAGGAAAAGACCCTCAGCCCTGGAGGTACCTGAAGAAAGGTCCCTGGCCCCAAAACCGCACCTAGAGCTTGTCCTGGGGCATTGCTTTCCCCCAACACTTTGAGCCCTGAAGCCTGAAATGCAGCAGAGAGGGAGGAAGCAAAGATACCAAGTGACAGTCACACCAAGTCACCTCTGCCAGGATTGGAAATGGAGGTGGGAACACGTCATCACAGTGACTGCAAGTGCCCAGAAAGGGATCAACACCTTATTCCCTATACTTGTGAAGGAAAAAAAGCCAATGGTTTAGCAAGAATAGAAACCACCCTCATCAAGAAGACAAGAAAGGGGAAAAAAAAGGTGTAGGGTATGAGCCAGACTGCCTACCACAGGCACCTCACTCGTGCCAAGTGAGCAGATAAGTCAGTCCTGACAGCAAATCCCTAAATTCCCTGCCCAGGCAGTGGGAGACAGAAGGTCTCCAGGAAGAAAAAAAATAAATCAAGAGGGTACAACCTCGCTCTGGGGCATCTCCAAGTTCCTTTCCTCTGCTCACTGACCATGCAGTCAGCAAGGGAGGCACACAAGAGCCAGCCCGCTGCTTTTCCCCGGCACTCTGAGGCGCAGGGACGCCGCTCTTGCCTTGTTTCCTTTGAACGCGTTCCTTGGAGCAATTCGCCCTGGATGCCACAGGAATGCGGTGGTGGATGGGGAGGGGAGTGGCAGTGAAGTCTAAGCTGTTTAGCAGGAGCAGCTGAACTCCTGCTCCTCTCCTGGGCTCGGTACTCAGCCCCACCTGCCCCATGCGTGGTGCCTCCTGCATTTCCAGGAGCTTCCCAGCCTCAGCACCTCCCCAGCTTCCAGCGATGTGTACCCACGGAGATGGGTCAGGGCTGGGGAAGCAGAGGGTCTTGAAGGCCTCCCAGCCCCATGAAACCCTGCCAGCCTCTTTGCTGAGACTCACGTCACCCTCCTCTGACTCCCTCCACCAAAACTACTCGGGGTGGCCAGTGGAATAAGGAACCGCGGGGTGGCACATGCCTCCGTAGTGTACAAAAGCAGAGACAGCAGCCAGGACACCACTCCCTGCTCTCCACCCCTGTGACAGGGGATGTACAGAGCGCATTGCAAGGACAGAGAGCTCACAGACTCTGCAGCACAGCTGTTTCCAAGGCAGAAACACAATCCAAGCAAATGCAGCGTCTGCCCTTGTTCCTTCTAAGCACCACGCATGGCTGGTGGGTATTCCTGATGCACCTCTGTCCCGTTCCTGGTGAGGAGCACACAGTGCTCCTAACTGCATCGAGCTGCTCAGTTACAGGTAAATGATCCTGAATGTTAAAGTGCACTACCCAGCTGAGATTAAAGGAAAATGTTTTGAGGAAGGAAAAACAAAATATTTTCTCCATGGTTTTAACAAGCAAATGTACATTTAAGTCTACCTTACCTTACAAAACAGGCTGCTTCAGAGATATCTTCATTTTTCTCTGCCTGAACTATAAAAATGTCCAAAATTACAGAGTTACAGCTTTTTCTTTTTCTTTTTCTTCTTTTTTTTCTTTAAATTTCAGTCTCAGAGCTATGGTTGCAGTTTCAGCTGGGTTTCACAAGTCTCTCTGAGAGGCTGTTTTTCCCCAACAATATGTACAGAAGCTTTTCATTTCCACAGCTACCAAACTTACCTAAACTTGCTATCCACTTTAATTTTCAACTCAGCTTTTTCCCACCGAGTATTATTACTGTCACAATAAAACCAATTAGGTCTGATATGCTTAAAACTACTTTGCCAATATACCTTACCCCAAGTGTATTGTTGTCTGACTGAAAGTTGCTGTGTGACCATGTCTCCATCTAAACTTGTTTTGCTTGGCTTGTATTTCAATAGGATTAGATCACCATTCCCCCCACACATACACACAGAGAACTAATTAAATACCAAGGAAGGGGTAAAACCAGCAAGACCCAAAAATCAGAGTGTATTGTGTCCTACCCTCTCACTGGTGGGAACACACAGAAAGGAGAAACTGCTGATCAGAGCAGCACAGCATCTTATGATTTGCTCCTATTTATTGAAATTTTTGGATGAGCTGACCTTTACCTGGTGTTACAGCAGATTCTAGAAACTTCCTTTATTTTAGTGGTCCTGTCAAGTAGACAGGATACACCCTATAGCACAGTAGCAATGAGGGAAGTACAGTATATCCAAATATACCACCCCCAGATGCAGCTGAAGCTGAAAACCAGCATCAGATTGTGAAGGAAAATATTTATCTTTACTAACATTAATTTGCATGATAACAATATTAGTTTGAAGTAGTATTATTCCTGGTTTGGGGTGTCTACATTAATTATGATTTACTTCAGTCTAATGTATTACAACTTGTAGAATTCCCTGGGAGTCCTGGCAGAGGTGACTGATGTTTGGTGTGGCAGGTGCTGCAGAGATACCTGTAAGCTGAGGTTTAGCTTAAACACAGATTTAAAGGGTACTAGAGAACAGGTGAGAGACGTGGACTGTGGGAGAACAGGGGGCACATGGAAACAAGGTTGATTAAGGGCTTAACAAATTCAGAACCTCTGGAGGGTAAGGCCATGCCAGACTTCCCTGTACCCCTCAGCAGGTTCAGAACGCAAGTGCTCAGAGCCCACATCCTCTGTTGCTGAGGAGGGAAGAACTGGGATCAGCAAATATATAATAAAATAAACGTTATGTATAATATGAAGAGAACTTTTGTTTCTCTGTCACCTGTAAGTCAAAATGGGGAAAGAGAGAAGCAGAGCAAATCCCAGCGGGCTGTGGGTGGGTACTGGCATACGGCCACAGCATGATTGCAATGCATTAAATGCTGCCTCTCAAGAAAGCAAAGAAAAGGACATTTACTGTAATTGGAGTCCATGTCTCCTCCCCAGAAAATGTATCATACCCAGGGGCATTTGTATGCACAGGGGGAGAACCCATGCTGAGAAAGGCAAATGTTTAAAGTTAATGCAACATCTATAAAAGTCAAGTTCCCCTATAAATCCCTCCACTCTGGATGTGTTGGCTTCACACTGCACACAAGCTGCTGCAGCTCAGCTGCCTTTACAAACAGATAGGATTTCCTTGGCTGAAGGCTCAGCTGGAAGCCCTGAGTGTTCGTTGCTGCTGTGCACGGCTTCTGGATTTCAAAGAGAAATTGCGGGTGCCCCAGGGCAACCTGCTGCCCTACAGTGCCACTGGGGAGGGAAAATGTTCACATCTCTCCTGAGCACTCATAGAAACTTCTGGAGACATTTCACTTCATTTGCCAAGTCCATTTGGGTCCAGAAAAGCATGGGGAGAGAAAAGGGCACATTCAGACATGTACTTATCTGTGTTTTGTGGGTCCCTTGCGGTAGTCTTTGCATCACCCTATGTAACCTCAGTCCCAGGTAGGAAACATTGGCTTTCTGATCTTTTTCTACAGCCTCTACAGAAACAGAAATTCCTCTGGAGGAGGAGTCAGAGGAACTAATTTAGAGCAGGGAATCAGGCACTAAAACTGAGTTGAATACTACGGAAACAACTCCAACACGGTGCTTATGCACACAGTGGAGATGCCCCTGTCATGGCAGGAGCAGGACAAGAGGCTCTAATGAAGCCTTTCCCTGCAAGCAGTAAGGGATATGTGAAACCTGGATGGAAATGATGGCAGCAGCATTGAAGTCAGGCTGGATAAAACACACAGGCTCGACAAAGGGCATCTGCATCAGCTCCCGAGCTGCTCTGCAAGCCCAGAGCGAAGAGGAGACGTCAGCAAGGAGCTGTTTGCTGTGCCCCATGCCAGCAGCCTCGGGAGAGGTGACCGAGCCAGTGGGGCTGAGGACCAGGTCCAGCCCTCATTCAAGCACGGAAGTGCCACAGGTTGCCCCAGTGGTGAAGTGGAAAAGCTTTGGTAAGGTTGAAGAAGCAAAGACAAAAGGATGGAAAAACAAACATCTGCGATCTGCAGGCTCTCTGACTAATGTCAGTGCCGAGAAAGGGACCAAATGCCTGAGAGACTAATCAGCAGCCCTGAACAACAAACTCCAAGCACTAACATCTGGCTGACGGGAGCTCACTGCTATTCACAGATATTCCTGTCCCACCAGGCAGCCCAGAGCAGCCTGTCCACATCTCCGGCTGCTGCGTGGGCTGTAAATCCTGAAAGGGCCCCAGACCACCCTGGGTGAGATAAATGGCAACAGGCTACCCTGAGGATGGCAGGATCTGGCAAATAGGCAGTTTTCAAGGTGGAAAGATGTGGTATTTAGGGAACCGCCCTCCTGCTTGCATGTGCTCAAATGACCCCAAGCATTCAGGGCGTTAATGATTGTTTCCATAGGAGACAAAAGGTGCTGTTTTCACTCTAGTACGATTCCTCAGATCAGGTTCTATTCCTAGGCCAGTATTTCAATTCTCAGCAGAAATACAGGGTCAGGGAAATACAAGGTCATATTTGAAATCCAGTGTCATATTTAATGGCCGAAGTCTCTCCTGCTGCTTTGCTGCGTTTCAGACAGACACAGAAGCACCAGAAGTTCCCACCATGTGCTGCACAACTTGCTGCCTTTTACAGGGAAAAGCTTTTCATGCAGGGCTGGCTGCAATGCCCGTGGAAAATAAGGTCATAAGGGAAGCATGAGTCAGGCCTCCCCATACACACAAGAGTGCTGGAGCACTCTTTCCAGCCTGATTTCAGGAGAAGGGGGGTTGCAGCCACAGTTACACTGGACAAAATGCTTGCAGGGCTGGTGGATGCCCTGTGGTGAACTCTTCCCTGCAAGCATCTAAATTATAGAGCACACACCCTACTGCTGGTTAATGTTGCAGTGGTGGCTCTCAACTGTTTAATCCTATGTTAATAATTGTGCTGGAGAGAGATAATTACACAGCAAGTGCCACACCATTGCACAGTGAGCACATGGTGATACCTTTGAGCTACAGTTCAATCATGCACTGCCTTGAGCTTTGGCTCTTTTGTGAATAACTGCACCGAGGTCTGAAAAATCTCATAATATCCTGCTGTTATGTCCATTTACCTGTAAAATCTGCTATTGTTCCTGGCCAAATACTTAGGGACAGGCAGTAAATGCATCCCCCTGTAAGTCTGTGTTACTGTTTGTGTATGCAAGGGCTTTAAACGTGATTATGAAATTAATTTTCTCTATCTAGTCCAAAATTCTTCTGTGGAATTTGTTTTTCCTTTCTCACATTTCTCTGACACAGAACTTATCTGTACTTTCACCAGCTTTGTATTGCATCGCTTTAGCAATAGCAAGGGCCAGGGAATGGACAGCCTTGAAGAGTAGGTGATCTGGATTTCCTCACGCCCCTCTTTCAGTAGCAATCGTAGTACCCACACCAGTCACCATCCACACAGCTCCATGAAAATTGCCTAACATCACAGTACTAAAAAAAAAAGACAAAAAAAAGATGACAAACCCACTGTGAGGAAGCCAGGACCTGGGCTCCAGTCTAGTCCCATAATTAGGACGCTTGCCCTGTCTTTTGGAAATGATAATGTTGGAAGAACAAAATCTCTATCATTCTGAGCTGTGTTATCTGAACAGCTTGTTCTCATTAAGCCACACGTGCACTTCACACCTCATCAAAGAGGGCAGATAAAATGCATGTCCTAATCAGAGGAATGGAACTGGAGGTCTCCACTACAGTGAGGGCAATAACCAGTTAGGGGAAACCAGGCCCAGTAAATAGCTTCCCTGTGCTTCAATTCCCTGTCTCCAAAAATAGCGATTACAGAACATCTGTGATTTACAGAGTTTTCTGAGTCATTATAATCTAATCCAGAAAGGTCTATATTCAAAGCCGGAATAGTGTGGGAACAGGAGCAATGGGAGAGCCAGGACCCATGGGCAGATATTTCGCTTGCATGCAGAATGGCCACAGTGCTTCTCTGTGCAATTTCAGAGTATGAGCCCAGAAACCATGTTTTTCCTTAGGTGCTGGTAGGCTTTGCCCATAACTGCAGCCTTGTCTCCAGCAATCTGGAAACATGTTGTTCAGTAAGGATCCCGAATAAATTGCCCATCACTGGACCATGTGACTGAGCTTTCAGTATTGAGGGATTTAGTGAATATGAATTTGCAATATAAAAATTGTATCTTTCTGTGTCACTGATCAAGTCATTTAAGTCCACATTTTCCAAAAAGGGGGAAATCCTGGCTTGTGAATGTGGCTTAGATATGGCTCAGATACATGAGCAAAGTCCATAGTCCCAAGAGCAAAGGTTTCAAGTATGATCAAAGGGACAGCTTCCAGCAACTGCCTTTATTGGGCCATGGAATATAAAACCAACCATTCCTTTGGCACTATTCACCAACAAAATGGGTGTGAGTGGTTGGGCAACAGCGTGATAGTGGTCACTCCTCTTATAATTCTGTACCTAAGGGTCAGTAAACCTGCAGAAAAGCCAGCAGAAGGATACACAAGGAGTTTTTACAGGAATGGAAGGAAACTTTTATTCTCACTCATCATCTAGGTCAGAAATCAATGGGAGTATGAACTAATCTGGAAGAGCACAGCAAGAACATGGCACTCAGCCTCTGGAGGGAATGGTAAAGACACTTTCCGGGAGATATTTGAGGCCTCTCTTCATCAGTCAGGTGCGGTTTAGGGGTTAGTACATGTAAACTGCAACACAAACTCAGCTGATAAGACTGGATGACCAATTTGTTTAATCTGAGCTCCATCCAGGCTGATCTCTCAGTTCTGCCTTGCTCTGTTTAATCCCGTTAGTAAGTGCATCCCTGTGCTGGCCTACAGCACCTACACTTCTCATGGCAGCCAGTATTACTGAAAGTCAGTCAAACTGATGGTCTACACTGCTCCCTCCGGATATTTGTGAGGCATTTCTGGTGAAGAAAAACAACAAAAAAAATACCCTAAGAAGTTGCATAATTCCAAATGTTTTTCCTTCCACATTCTCCCCACCCTAGAGACTCTGCCACTTAGTAACATTGCTTTATTTAATCCCTTCCTAAAATACCCTTTTACCATTGAGAACTTTGCAACTGTTTGGGAGTGGGCCGAGTTGTTTGCTGTTTTGATGGAAAGAGAGAAACTAAATTATTTCCTGGCTGAGATTTATGTGTCAAGTTTTAGCTTGCAGCCAGGTTTTTTTAGCCAAGTTATAAAATCTGAAGATAATTCTGGCTCTCATCGTCAGCGACTTTTATGAAGCAATCCAGGATAGGTGCAGGAATAAAAGGAAACTCCTCACCATGGAGGTTTTCATGGAGATGAAGAGACACATTCGTGCACAGAAGGAAAGGGCAGGAACAAATGTCAGCCTAAGTGGAGATGTCAGAAAGCAGAATCCCAGCTTACTAAAAACTCATGAACATGTTGATGAACCCATGTTTCTTTAATGCTTTGGATGCAAATTGAGAGCAAGGCAGTGGTTGCACTTGACTGTGGACAAAACAAACCTGAATTTTCCTTGAGACATCAGGCTTTTGAAAACTTAAGAGCAAATGCCTTGATGTGATACTGTAAAGATGCTCCTGATCTTCTCAGATTATTCAGTTCAATGCCGGTCAGCGGGAAGGTATCATGGTCATGTTTTCTACCAAAAGGATACAGAAATCCGTCACTAAGCCATGGATGATAATGTACTCCTCCACCCTTTCTGTCACATTTGCCATGCCAGACCCAGATGGCCTGAGCCATGCCTCAACAGTAAGTTGGCCAGAGCAGTTGCCAGGTGGACAGGCTTAAAGGAAAGAACAGAGAGGCAGAAGACACAAGTAACTGAAAGCTGCAGAAACCTGCAGTGAGACTTGTGTGCCTAAAACTCAAGGTCTCAAGCGAGACACCCCAAAAAAGCTGGGGCTGTTGGCTGTGTCCACATGAGCAAGTCAATTGGAGCAAGAGGAACATATCTGTAGGCTGAAGCTCTAGATGTGTTTGGGGTGAGCAAACAGACAGGGAAAGGGTTCAGAAGGTGTGTGAAGGACCAGCCGTGGATCCCTCATGTTCCCATTAGGAGTTGGTGCACACCATACAGGCATCTGGAGCAGTCTGGCTGTGTTTCCCCTCAGGAAGAATCTACTCAATGTGCAGAAAAACCTCTCTGTGAACTGAACCAACATTTGTCAAGCAAAACTACATGTCTCCTACTCACTCAGACTCATTCCCTGTCATGATGGAGATTGCACTGATTTTACACATCTGACAAACTAAGACAGCTCTTTTTCCCTCAGCTGCTTTGCCTGAGCTCCATGTCTTGGGAAACTTCAAACAGGAGACCTCACAACCATTGCAAAGCCTGCAATGCAACTGTTTTCACATTTGCCTCCCATCCTTCCTGGTGGGCCAGCTCCAGCCTCTGGAGGTGTTTCACTGGACTGGTGAAGGCCCCTCATAGCTCAGTTGAGGACAGGAGGTGGTGATGGATGTGCAGTGCTGATCTGGGATTGTGTAATCCAATTATAACTCAGAAACAGCAGCTGGCGGCTCCCCAGTCACCTCCTACCACAGTTCACTGTGTTTCCCTGAAGTGCCTCTAGAAGGCTCGAGCAAAGAGGAGGCTGTCTCAGCTCTAAATCAACTCTCCTGTTTGCTGCCACTTGATGCACTGCAAATCTTTACTGGTGCTGACATCCATGCTCTCCCAAACTCCTACATGTTTTAAGAACAGTTGAACCAACAAGTGCTGGGAGAACACCAAGTCTGTGAAGCCACCTTGGCTGTGTTTCAGTGCCTTCTGGAAAGATCCTAATGCAATACAGACGTTCGTGATGTGTTTGCACTTGCAGCTAAGCGCTGGCTACACTTGAGCTTGCCTGTAATGAGATCTCCACACAATACCACACATGAAATACAGGCAAAGAGACAGGCATATTGCTTTCACAGTTACATGGGAAGGAAGGCAGATGTCTAGCAGCAAAAAGAACTCAGTAGATACCAGGACATTGCCCCCCAGCTCTGCTAATCACTGTCCATGCCTTAAAGCTGGGGTAAAAATTGTTTAGACACTCCAGTTCTGAAGTGAGTCCCTGAGATACAACCAGGACAACCATGCAGCTGGAGATGGACTGAGTCAGTAAAAGCCACAGATGTTCAGATCTACTAAAAAATGTCAAGACGTGGTTTACCCTGACTTTTTGCTTTTGGGGCTATAGAGTGACAGACCAGAGAAGATGCATTGCTGTGGACTCAAGGCTGTGAGTCCAAGATTTGCTTACATGGCCAGACAGCAAATTGAATACGGCAACAGAAAGGAGATCAAAATAATGTGATAGCAGCTAAAGAAGCTGCCGTCTGTCCAACAGCTCACAAGAGCTTAGTTGTGCCTTCTGAAGTCAGTGATGTCATTGCTGAGAAGGTGTAAACTCATGTTTTAGATCAATGACTTAAATACTTCAAGAAGACTGCTGCAAACGCATGCCACATTATTTGATTGCTGAGGGAATAATTCCCAGGTATTTCAAAGCTTAATTATTCAAAAAACTTTTCAGTCAATTAGAACTGTTGTATATGTAACAATAATAAAGAAACACAAAAATTATAGGAATAATTAAACTTAAACATCAGTTGATTCAATTACTGATTAATTCAGTAATTAAGCCAAAGTTCAGGTGAAAGAAGAGCTCACAAGCAATGTTCCACCTCTACCACTTATCAAAGTAGACCAATACCCTAAACCAACAAAGCTACTTTCATCCAAAAAATTCTGAATGTGGCTTCATATTTCAAACTCATTTATTACTTTATTTTCTATGTAGGATTCATAGTTTGTGAGATCTCTACAAAACCACATAAAAGGGAAGAGGAAAAGGGAGGGGTGCTATAATAAATTCTGCATTACCTGAGAAGATATGTAAATGTCTTCTTGTGCCAACTCCTCTTGGTGTTAAATTGCAAGAAGGGGTTATATGCAGTTATAATTTCATCACTTCTGAGCTGAGTTTTGAATCTTGGGTGGTGACACAGTGGTTACAATTGTGGGTTGCCTGGACTTTAAAAATGTAGTTAAGTTACAATAAAATTACAGTAATGGCCATGACAAAGAATGTCTGTAGCAACCACAAATGAGCACTCCTCAGTCTTCACCCTGTGTCTCTGTTATGTGTTTTACCACTACAGGCATTACAGCTCACAAGTAATTCTCACACAGCATCTGCAAGGCTTGCAGAAGCCCGGAGGAAGAGGACACAGCTCTGCTCAACTTTGACAAATTACAGTCAATTCAGTGTTACAGACTGTCCATGTCTTCAAGGGAAAGACAGTGTTCTGGGGCACTTTCACTCTTTATAGCCAGCTGAGTCAAGAGCTTCCTGAAGGCTACCCCAAAAATCTGTCTTCCTATTTCATCAGGACCCAAAAAACCCAACTCTGCAGCAGCTGTGAGCAGATGTTACTCCATCCTCCCTTTCAACAGCTGCTGGACACCTCTGAGCACAGTCTGCACCAGCAGGACCAGCATGTGGCAGGTCAGCAGTGTGCTGCAGATCTTCATCTCCTTCCTGCTCCTTTTCAAACCCCACAGTGTCAGCTGAGTTGAACCAGTTTTCTGGATGCCTTCCCGCTTCCTTAAGACTTCAGCAAACAGCACTAAAAGTGTGAAAGGGCTCAGTGCACATCTCTGAAAGAACGCAGGCCTGACAAGCACTTCTTGGCTGTCGCTGCTGTGTCAGAGATGTACTGGCCCTTGTTTTCCCCTTGTTTTTAAAGCTGCTCTATAGTGTGTTTTACTGCATTTGATGGGGAACTTTAAAAGGCTCCATACAGCAATGCTTTTTCTCACCCTGACTCTTCAGCTATGGTAGAAATTGGGAAAATGGTGCCTTGGACAGCTTCTGACCCTGCTCTCAAGGCTGCTTCTTATTCACTCCTGTGGTTCAGATTTATTTTTAAACATGGCTATACATGATTTTCTATGACCCACAGGGAGGAAAATCCCTAAGGATGGGCTTTGGGGCAAGGACACTGAATTCTCCATTGTATGTAGTACAGCCCCAAACCCCACATTTTCTGTCAGCCAAACTAGAAAATAACATGCTGTCCAATACAAGGCAATGAGGGCAACAAGAATCAGTTCTCTTTAAACCAGATCATATCAGACTTCGTTGGAAAAACGAATAAAATTGTTGGAAGTCATTCCTTTTGCTCACCAAATGACTCTAGCAGGTGCATATCTTTCCTACAAAACAGATCCAACCTCTTTTTTGGTGATAGAAAGTCCATCATGACCCCTGGAAAACTAAAGATTAAAACTTTAAAAAACCACTGTATTTAGGTTGGGTTATATGGATGCAAATTGCTGAAAGTTTTGAGCTGCAGGTCAAAAAAGAAAAAGATTTAAGGCAGAACAGTTCTGGTTTGATTTCTGAGTCAAGAAATCCTTGCCGTAATTGCAGTCTCCCAGGTAAGGCACACTTCCCCTGGTGCTCTCACCCAGGCCACATCCAGGTGTTTGAGGAGGTTCTACTTTCCTCTTCAGAGAAACACGGTGGCCTCTAGCAATGGCTAATTACCACTCTGCTGATTGACAAAGTGCCAAAGAGTGAGCGCTGCTACCTCCACAACCAATAATTACATTTTTGTCAGGCTGCCAAGGTCCTCACACACACCTGCACGCTGCCCACATGGTTGTTACAAAGAGATTTATAATAATTAATTGTAACATTCCTATCACGCATCTCCCCACCCGCTTCCAGCAGCAACATGTAAATCCAGTGATGAGCATGTCTAATTTCCTCTCCTTGTTAACCTTAGAGTAAAGCCAGTTAAGAATATCTTCTGTTTACATCCTTTGAAACCTTGATTCTTTTTATTTTCCTGACATGTTAATTTAATTCTAGGTGAGGAATCACACTTTTTTCTCTTCTTCTTCTTCTTCTATTTTACCCTGGTTATTTGTTCACGCCTTCCTGACTAGTCTAGACAGCCCTACCACTTACGATTTTCCCGAGATGGATGCTTTCCAAACAGTACAGCTCTCCTCCCACAGAACATGGGCCAAGCTTCACAAAACCAAACCTCTTCCCACGGATCACCATTTCCCCGGCTAGCAATTGACTTCCAGAACTAAAGGGGTGGGAACTAAAGACCGTGCAAGATATTCGTCACCTCCAGGATCCTTCCCGATTTCCAAAGGCATCTACTCTCCATGTAGCATCCCATCAAGCTGCATCCCTCATTTCTACCTCCTCCCTACTTCGTGCTCACCCCTGGAACCTCCCAACTTGCTAACACTGATGGGCCCCTGCTACAGAGCTCCTCTTGCTGGTCTTCATGCTGGCCTTTTTTTGGGGAGGCAAAAAGCCCCATCGAAATTTTCCTTCTCCCTGATTTGCTTCTAATCTGTTTTGCATTTTATTCTTTCTTTTTCTTTTTTTCCTCACCATGTTCTGTTTTTACATCCTTCTCAGTTTTCACTTTCTCTCACAGGTTGCTGGCACTATCGACATTCATCTGCACTTAATCTTCTTGGGGTTAAGTCTTACACACAAATATTTGCTTTCCCTGTTGGCACTTCCAACAGTCTAGGCAAAACTTTGAAATTTCCCTGTGGCAATAGCAGTGGGAGGTCCCAGACAGCCAGGGAAGGGGTTTTACTCCCTCTTTTCTCAAGGACTTGCATTGCAGAGTGTTAGTGGTAGCTGATTCCTATCCAGGATAGGGGAGAAACAACCTTCTTTGAGGCTCAGACATTAGGCTTGGTCTATAATTTTGAGTCCTGTCCTGTGAGAGGGTTTAGGATAAAGGTCCACACAACCATGAATACCATGGAGGGAGAAAATAGAGACTGACAACGTCTTCCAGCAGAAGAACTGGGAGTATCAGATAATAAAGTAGGAAACAGGGCGAAGGCAATCAAAAAGTTGTGATTCTCAAGAGAAGGCTGGACAGCTTTATGGGAGATAAATTGACTGGATGCCACTGAATATATAGAAACAAATAAATATATGAAAATTACTAGCATCAGCTAGAACCCTCTTCCTGTGCTCTTCCATGGATGCCTGACTTAGGTATCTCTTGGCATACTGTGGGTCCTGGGGTGGGGACAGGGGAGAATGCTGACAGACTTTTACTTTACTTCCTCAGAAAACCACCACTTTGCACCAATTCAGGACTTCTGACACTAAGGCACCTAACAAAAAGACTCCTGTACCCTACTCTGTTGTTGGCTGAAGCACTTTAGAATGTCGCATGCAGTGAAATTCAATCTTTTCTCACTTTTTGAGATCAGTACTGAAGTAGACAAGCACCTTAACTCCATTCAACTAATACTTAAATACATCCAACCAAGAAGCCAATCCAAAGCCAGAATATTTATCATAAAATGCATAGAAAAAATATGTTTGGAGTCCCATGCACAGTGTATACTTGAAGTCGAAATAGAAAAAGCCCTAAAATCAATGTTGAAGTAATTCAAAGAGCCCCATGATGGTTCCAATAATGTTGACTGGATCAGAAAGATTATTCCAGTTGTTCTGCAAGCTTTGGAGCTTAAGGCTTTCTGTGTCAGCAACAATGTTCCCTTTTGGTAGAGTATTGATAACATATGTGTCCTCTCTTTTTTTTTTTCCTTTTCCTAACACTGTTTTTAAAAAATAGTTTTTTATTTCATTTACACATTTTGCACCATTTCCTAAATCAGTCTGTGATTGAGCCCAGGCATTAAAAAAATGGGGGGAGAGAGGTTTCAGAATTTCAAAACACAAGGAATTGCTTTAAAGCAATTTAGTAGATTGGATTTAAATCCACAAAACAAAACTGTACATCCTTCATGTATTCAGCAAATTTTATCCAAAAGGTTTTATAAGCTAGAAGATAAAGACTCCAAAATGTATCATAAGCTCCAGCCAAATTCAAGCCACCTGCTCCACACAGCAACAGATACAGAAGGAGGGCTCCAGGCATGCTGCAGTACTTGATTCAAGCTCTGGACTTTTCCTCATCCACTGAATCCAAGCTGGAACTGCTATATCCAGAAAAAGAAGCCAGTGAGACAGAGCCATAGTAGTGGTCAAGGTGTTGTGGCGTAAATGGCCCAGGACAACATCAGTCCCTTTTAGACACAAATAAGTTCATACATGGCCAAGGCCAGATCACAATGTGAGCTCAAATGACCTCTGTTTCTGCAATTAATATATAGTCTTTTCCCCACAGGCCAACAGAATCCAAAACCAGTTATTCGCAGGGCTGCACTGAGCACTGGGTGCAACATTAGGATGTCTTTCCACTCCCATATTGTGCTGGGCAAGGATTTCCAAATCAATATGCTGCTCTACAGAAGTCTGGAATACCAACTGCAGCTGATACTGCAGGGGGAGGAAAAGGAAAAGGAAAAGGAAAAGGAAAAGGAAAAGGAAAAGGAAAAGGAAAAGGAAAAGGAAAAGGAAAAGGAAAAGGAAAAGGAAAAGGAAAAGGAAAAGGAAAAGGAAAAGGAAAAGGAAAAGGAAAAGGAAAAGGAAAAGGAAAAGGAAAAGGAAAAGGAAAAGGAAAAGGAAAAGGAAAAAAGGAAAAGAAGATATTTCCTAGGACCTGGAAAAGAGGAAGGATACTGCCTCTGATAAATGCTGAGAGCAAACATTAAGACTTCAATAGCCACGTCCCCGCTCCATAGTTGTGGGGTTGAGGCCACTCCAGGACACTGCCAATGTGTATGTTAATGTTTAAAGATACGTGTGAGCTTAGGAGCAGGTTAAAGTACACAATTAGCCCTGGGCAAGCCTGAGGTTTCTCCATTTCAAAACATAGGAAATGCTGTAAATACCATAGCAAATGCAATTACCAGAGCATGATAAACACCATTTCGTTAGCAGGGACCGCAGGAGGCTTCTCCTGTTTGAGACGTTTCTGACAGTGAGCAGGAACCAGAGGTCGGTCCTGAAGTCCGGACACAGAACAGGCAGGCAAATGCCTCGGGGATGCCTCCAGCCTGGGATTTTGTTTTTAGCCCTTCCCTGGGGCTAATGCTTTGATGGAAGGGGTCTGCCCCTTCACATCCTTAACATCTGTAATGTGTTTCTTGAGCAATCACTGTAAGGATGGGATGCCTTCCAGCGGCTCCAGAGTGCCACTGACTTGGAAGCACCAGGACATTTCCCATCAGTAGTTCAGCTGCTTTCAGACATGGGTTAAATATAGGAGGATTTTGTCACTGGATGTGATTTCAAGACATTTTTATTACAGTGGGCAAGATTTGAGCCCGAAGCATTATTTCCAGGAAACATTTAATTGATGATTCTACACCTTTGGGAAAAGAACCAAGAATCACATTTTATTCCTTTGCCCTTTGAAACCAAGACTTAAGAAAACACAGGCTCAATTAGGATTTCGAGGGACAGATCGTGAAGTGTCCCCTCAACTCAAACAAAATGAGCCTAAAGCGTGTAAAATGAAAAAACTCCAGTCATTGATGGTAGTAACAACCCTTCCCTAGGGTCTTCTTAAGACTCTTTGTTTCCAGTCCTCAGAGGCTTTTCACAGCACTCGTGTCCAGCATGGCAGTAGCTGTCTGAAGGGCACAGAGAACTTTGAAGTGATTTTCAGAAGAATTCACCTCCAGATTGTCTTTTTTAATCCAGCTGATGGAGGTGGGCTTTGGATGCTACCTGGTACCTCCTGGAGCTGCTCAGCCACAGCATGGGGGACATAAACCCACTCCAGAGAGAGCAAGTCACTACTGCCAGCACAGACATCCAGTTTGAAGAATAACAGGACAGGAACAGGGTGCTCTGAAACCCTGTATAGCCCCTTCCAGAGCCATGTCATGAGCCATGCAATGGATCCTCCTCCAGAGGCAGGCAGCAAAAGAGGAATGTCTTCTGACCCTCCTCAATCTCCCAGCTTGACGCAAGCCTTGTAAATAATGGAGATTTCACCACATTAGTTGGCCACACATTATGGTGGATAATTTCTTCATTTCCTATTTCCATTAGTTATTTTAATTTTCTCTCATTTACATTGTTATTTTTTCTTTGTCTCTATTTACAGACAACACTCCTGCAGAGGTACTGACAGACCAAGTTTCCTCCCCACAGATAATCTGTGTACACAGAGATTCTCGCTTAAGACAGCTTTTGTAGACCATGAATAAACTCTCTCCCAGCCAACTCAGACCTCAGAGCTCTTTTAAGATATGAGCAGGTATCTGGCAGAGGTGCTCTGTGGTTACTGTGACTAAGCCCCTTCCTCATTATTGCTCATCTTCCACACCCCAGGATGTTGCTTTAAAGGTAGGAAACAGCTTCCTCACTCTGCAACAAAATGGAGCATTTTGAGTGGATGTGGCTGCTGTGTTTTTGCTTCAAAGGCTCTGAAACAGGATTTCTTTCCCCATGTAAGGGAAATTAGGACTTAAAGCATCTGAATTTCTATTCCTATCCTGAGCCATTGTAAGTACAAACTGTTTCTCCACTTTGACTTTCCTTCCTTTCTCTCCCCAACCACCATCCAGTTAAGCAACTAAACAATTTTCCACAATAAAAAAATCTAATAAACAACATCCAGAAGAACATATTTGTGTTTGTACCCTGTTTAAAGGCTCTGGAAATACAAAAAGAAAGCCAAACAAACAATTGTGCTCTGAAATTGCTGTACAGCAAACACAAATGAAGGCAACAAACTCATTGCATTTTGAGGAAATGAAGAGGATGCCAGTCACCATCCACCTGAAGAAGGAAGCCAGACTTCATACCACCAACATTCTCTGTTTGAATAAACAACCAAACCCTAGCTGCTCATGTGTCACCCATCTGAAGAAAACTCCCTACTCAAAGTACAGCACTACCTGTGCAATAAGGCTGGAAGTCATGGGAGGGGAAGGGCACAGGTTTTCAACAAATAAGTTTACAGGTAAAAAAATAATTCAGATAGTTGTTTCTAATTCCAGAGGGCATAAATCTGGGATCAAAAATAATTGTCTCCACTGGACTGGGATACAGAACCCAACACACCTGCCTTGCTTTCAGACATGGGTTCCATTTCTGCAGAATGGAAATAGTTCTGCTGCTCCTGCACAGTGAAGAAGATGGGTCAGTTTGAGGATAACAGCCATGTAAACACCAGCTTGCATTTTAGTCCCGTATCTTGTCTCAACATAGAACATTGCACCAACATTCCCCCTTGCAGTAGCTACTGGTTCTTACTGATCTAGGAAATGCAAAAATACTGCAGAACAAGCCAATGAAGTGCTTTCAGATCTCAGGAAATATTTTTTTTCCTTGCTTGCTCTTAAGTTTTTTAGGCAGAATTTCAGACCTGGCTTTTTAGTCGTATTATTTTCCCTTTATATTTTACAGTGTCATGGAAACTTGTTTCTCCCTCAGTGTATTTTTCTCTGCTGTCATTCCTTTCATAGATAACTCAACTAATAGTTGCAGCAGCCTTCTTCCAAAAATAAGTTGACAGACTGGAGCAGCAAAAGGAGGGAGTCACTGCATCAGCTGCCAGAGGCACCTGCAATGATTTGAGCAGCCACCAGCTGCAATTGGTCCACCAAAACCGTATGTTCCCAGTCCCTCGAAACCAGGCACTTTGGTTTGTCACTTCACGTTAGCTGCTGCAAGGGGCTGAGTGCTGCCAGGGCCAGTGGCCAAGCCAAGCCTGGCACCCCATGGCTGCTCCTGGCTGAGCACAACAGGGCAAGGACACTTCTCCAGGGGAATTTGGAAAGGTACTTGGCTGGCGGAGGCAGGACCGGCTTTAAAAGGCTCCGTCTGCAGTTTCCATTAGGGACTCAAACTCCTGCTGCCTCAGAGCCAACTTGGCTTGTCATTTGTGAAAATAAACATAAAAATGCATGGGCTGGGAGAAAATATGTCCCAAATTAAAAGATCTCATCTCCCTTCAAGCCGCAATGGCTGATCTGGTTACAGGCAGCATCACAGGTGTCCTGTCTGCCAGCTGCCAGCTGGATTTTGGTGGCTGTTGATTTTAATAAATGGTTTTGCTCCATCTTTTTCTGTATCTATCTCACAGGCACGTCAGGAGAGAGAGAGAAATTGAAAGAAAATACTTTCCCTGGATTAAAGGTCAACTGGAGCCAGCAACTAAACCAAAGGACAGGTCTGCCCACAGTGCCTGTAGGAGCAGCTTGTGCATCAAGAAGAGATCTTGCTCCAGGACTGCGGATCCACATGAATCATCTTTTCCACCTGCTGACCAACACAGAGGACGGATTTGCACACAAAAACCACCCAACACATCTACAGGCTCACAGATTTACAGAAGGGTGTGGTGGCTCCCAAAACTGGGTTGAACAAACTCACAATTTGGGTACCTCCCACATTCATTTTGGCAGATCTTGTCCCAGAAAACTTGCCTGAGACTCAGTCTGAATGTATTCCCCAAAAGAGTTGGCCCAAAACAAGGTCTAGGAAAATCCAAACAGGTAAAGAGCCATGTGCAGCCAGCTCTGGTGTTTCCTTCCCCACCCAATCAAAAGCACTGGAATAGTCCCAGTGTGTTACTGTGAGCAGGATGCCAGGACTCATATTTGAGCATCTTTCAGTGGCTCCCAGGTAAAGTCCGTACCTCCACTCCCTGAGACTGAAATGTCCTGGGACAAGTAGGACTCGTAAGCATGACTGGATCCAAAAATACCCATGATCTGCATCTTTGAGCTGCACATTCTGTTTTGCCTTGGGTTAGTAAGAGGATATATCCACCTTAAGAACACCAACCTCAACTTTTCTCCTGGGAGGCCATGTCCCACCTATCTGGGGAATGCCTTGAGTACACAAACCTGTGTGGAGGAAGGGGATTCTGCTTTGGACACAAGCTCTTTCAAGGACACGTTGCCCTGCACCACTCAGTTTCACAGCCCAGATCCCCACCAGCCTTTTCCCTGCACCTTTCCCTTCACCCTTCACAGTCTACATGTGGTGGGATGTGCCTTCTCACTTCCCCACTCTGGGGAGGCCATGAACAGGAGGACAGAAAAGCAGAGATATCCCTCACACACGGGGAAGAAGACAATTGACTGAAGTCAGCCTCCTCATGTCTTCTTGTTGCCACTTTTCCCATTACAGTGTCCTCTCCAGAGGGGATGGATGAGAGGTCCACCTCTCCCCACAATGCTGCAATTCCCAGCCCACCTTCTCATGTGGATGCTCAGGGTGGGCTTCAAAGTTCCCACTGGCCTCCCCTGAGGGAAGTATCACCCCTCTCAGCCACTTCTGTGCTAGTATAGAGGGAACGTGACCAGCTCAATGAAAGTCCCACCTTTCCTACCTACACGGTGCCTTGCCCCTTGACTAAGAGGCTTCCAAGGGTCAGGGGCTCCCAAAAAATTCTTCATCCAGCTAAGAAAGCAGGATTTGTGCCTGGCAGCACCACTGCAAGTGTTTCAAGTATCTCTGGGTTGCAAAGTCCAAGGGTATGTCATCCCTGCAGACAGCCTTGGATCTGAAACAGGGTCCCTTCAGCCCCACCTTTGTGTCTCTCAACATGCAGAGCTCAGCCTACAACTATCAACTGCCTCTGTGGCCACCAGCCAGATGGAGAACCCAAAAGGTGTCCTGGGGCTGGGGTCTGTTCACCACCGAGTTCAAGTACAGCATCAGATAGCCTTGTGCCATGAAATATGGAATGATTTAGTGTATTTGGCAGAACTTCATTAAAGTGTGACTCCAGATAATTAAAAGCAGCCTGGAGCCATGTGGGTCTCCATTCCCTGCCAATTCCTGGAAGGATTGCTGCTTCGCCCTTCGAGGAGGCAGCAGTACATACACACACACACACATACCCCTGGTTGTCTTGGCATTTCCTTGCTTGGAGGGCTGGAAACCGGATATTTTTAAGGATATTATGTACTTGGATGTATCTGAGACACAGCCAGAAAGCTCTGCTCTGGAGTAACCTGCATTGCCTGATAGGCGGCAAGATGGTCCAGACATGTTCACCAGGAGCTGTGGCACTCTTTGGAATCCCCTGTTGGTGCCAGGAGGGTGTTAAGTGGGAGCCTCACCTTGGCACCTCCCCACCAGCATGGCTGCCATGGGGGACAAGAGTTCAGATGGGTGGGGAAAAACTCCATTTTCAACCCCAAATTCTGACTTTTCACAAATGATACCAAATCCAAGGCTCCCACGTTACCTCAGGTCATCTCTCCCGCGTCGTATATGAAAATCAGCCAATCTAACCCCAACAGACGTAATGTGCCTCTAAGAAGCAACCAAAAACCAGAGATATCTCCCCATTTTTCTCCTGGGAAGCACTGCTCAGAACACCTTCTGGGTGTTATAAATATTATAAAGACCATATGCAATGGAAACTTCCTGTGGATAAGGCTATTGTGTATTCCTTTGTGATCTTCTATTCTGCATTTTATTAGCCTGTGTGCATGTGGAAAGATAGAAAACTGATAGGGATATGCCAATCAGAACTCTAGGAGTCCCCTACCACAGCCTGGGTGGGAAGATTCGGAAGAGTCAATGCCATTTCTATGCCAAAAGACTCATGGGGATGTTACCCAAATGTATCAATTGTCTCATGGTCTTCCCTTGTCCCAGACACTTGTCAGCAGTTCTCCATTTCATCTGATATTGCTTACATGTACTCAAATTAAACACAGATCATAGGGAGGGGGTACACGCTGGGTGGGTTTCTGGGAGGAAAACAAAAGCGCTGTAAATCACTGTGAAAACAACCCAGAAGCAATGGTACTTTCTATCATGCTATTAGGCTCATGGAGAAACAACTCCTCTAACCAATGGCAGGGCAAGAAACAATATGTAAAAGAAGATTTTCAAACCTCTAAATACTGGACCTCACTTTAATTCTATTTTGAGGTCTTTTTGTACTGCCCTTGCCACGTAGCACTGTTTTGAACTGAGATTATTTTGTATTTCCCTAATGCCTTAAGACCAGATAAGGGAGGATCCCTAATGCAGCTCATGCCACAAGCAAACACAAAAAATCAATACATGGGAATTAAAAAGATCTGTCTCCACCAAGCCAGGCTGCTACCTGCTCTTTTTCAGACTGATTCTTCTCCTAAAACTGCTGGCTCTGAGCTCCATGACCAGCATTTTCCAGTCTTGAAATTCATTTCCCAGCACTCAGAGCAGAGAGGGAACTCTGCAAGAGCATAAGTTCTTAACTTTAAGAACAGAAAAAAATATTATTTTTTCATTTTAATTTTGTGGGTAACATGGACAACACAGTTACCAGCTTATTTTTTCTAGTGGCCAGGGTTTGCATGACTCACAGAGCAGAGTCACTTTTGGCATCAGCAATGTCCATCTCAGCCACCACAGGAAGACCTCTGGCCCATGCAGCCAAGGTAGCTCAGGTTCTCTCTGGACATGATACTATTTAATCACTTCCAAAATCAAGGTGGTCTGAAAAATTATGGGGATTTTCCCAACTTGCTTTCTTCCTCCCCCCTCTCCAGGGGTGTGTTGCCTGGGAGATGGATTAGAACAAGTCCCCACAGCAAACATCATGTGAACAGGCCCTTCTCTGGTAGTGAAAGAGCTCAGGGATTTACCCAACCCAGTGGCTCCCAGTCCATACACACAGGAGTTGCTAAAATACAAATAATTCTGAAAACATTTCCTCTACTTCTGCAGAGGAAGAATATAATTTAATTTAATTTTTGCTTTGGACAATAATGGCAAGGGCATTTATGCAATTACATTGCTTTTCTTATGCAGTTCCCTTTTCAGCTGCTCCAAAGTCTTCCAGGTGTCCCAGTCAGGTCATTAGGTTGTTACAGCAGCCATGGTGCCACCAGAGAAGAAGATCCAGACCCGAAGATGCTAAACAGATATTTGTAGACTGCCAGGCTAACCCACTAATTACCTTGCTTTTTATTTGGGACACTGACTACTGTCATAAAAGCTCTATTATTACCCAGATAAAGCTCTGGAGGTCTCTCAGAAGTCCATTCATCTAAATCAATTGAGGTAACAGCATGGTTGTGGCTCGGCTGCTTGAGAGGAAAAGAGTCAATGCAGGGAGAGAGGCTTAATAAAAGATATAGTCTCCTCCTGCAATCTTGCCAAGCCTAATTGAAGTTATTGGACTCCTTAATTTCCATGGACTTTATCTCAGTGCTCTCAGTGTTGCTCATGATTGGGTTGACACCTTGACATTATTCCCTTGTTGTGATGTACATGGGGTCATTTTGCAGCTCTCCTGCATACATAAAAGGGGAGGCCAAAAGAGCACGTTTCCTTACCGACCTGTTGACAAAACCAGGAGTTAAAGCCCCTCTGAATAATAACTACAGGTGCTGCTAGAATTTTCTACTGTCCTTATTAACACCAGACTTCGAGTCACTTCTCATGTAATCCCTTGTGTGCAACAAGGTCTTCTTTATGAGATCACACAACACTACAGAAGGACAGGAGGAGAAATTACAGCCCCTAGATTTGCACTAGAATGGTAAAACTCTGCAGGGGGGCTAGATTTCAATCCCAGTGTGCTGCATCATCCCTTGGTTTTAGAAAGAACCTTGTGGAAACCACTGCAGCAATGAGCTGGAGTAAAGCAAGAGGTCTGCAAACATCACTAAGGGGCTGAGAGAAGTCAAGATGAAGCCACATTAGTATTTGCCTCTGCAAATGTGGAGGCCAAAATGCAAGTGTCTAAAGAAACAACAGCAGGAGCTATCGTTGCTCTCTGAAATGGCCAGAACAAGCACCTAAGTGAATTTATGAGATTGTGGGGTTATTGGAAAACTATGGAAAGCAGCATTTGGCTCTTAGCCCAGACTGCGAGGGGCTTAAAAATGCAGCTGGAATTCACTTACAGCAAGAGCAGCAAGATCAGGATGAGGAAAGTATTATATTCAGTGAGATGTGCCTTGGGTCTGACCTCTTTTCATCATCACATGCCATAGGGCTTTCTGAAAATTAAAAGCATTTTCCCATGATGGAAAAGGCAGGTGGCACATCCCAGTGCATCAAAAAGTTCCTGCACATCTCTTTGCTCTCTTTTGCATCATCACATTTGCTGGAAGGAGGAAAAGGTGCTGTCAGGTTTTTCCTTGTTTCACCCCTCGGGCAGCCCAGACAAGGCTGCCTGCATGCAAGGAGCACAGCAGACAGAAGAGACCAAGCAGGAGGACAATGTGCCAGTGATCACTTTTGGGTCACTTGCTCCGTGGCCAGCTCAGGCACACCCTGCAGAAGGGACCTCTTGCTGGGAGCAGTATTACATGAAGCAAAGACATTCATCCATCATGGGGTTTTCTCACATTCTGGCTGAGCATCCCAGAGCTGCAAACACAAACTAACCATTGCAACTGCACGTGCTTCCAGTGCCGAAACCTCCCTTAAAGTGTCCACCCCAGAAATACATTAAGAGCAGGATTCAAGTCTTTCAGATTATGGGATTCAGCTGTAAACAGAAAATTTCATCATTCCTTTATTCCAGACCTCCTCTGGCCTGCTGCTTTTTAAGGTGTCCCTGCATGCAACTGTTCCAACACCTGGAGGCAGGACCCTACCTACGAACTCCTGGAATGAGACCTACATCCCAGCTGCCTTCTGCTCTGAACATCTCAACATTTCCACCTCTCCTCTCTGACTGCACAAAACATCCATGATGTATTTTAAGTAACAATTTATGTCAGTACACAGCAGCTAGTGAGACCCCTGACTCCTCACTTCAGTGTGAGACAACCCTTCCCTCTGTCCAAGCTCTCCACAATTTGACACCATCACAGAAACCCTCTTTGGATGTACCCAGGCTCCCAAAGAGGTTTTTTTCAAAACTTCAATAATAATGCTCTGAGTTATGTTCACTTTCTGTGCCATGAACCTGGCATACACCACAGATTTCAGCTTAGGAGCCAGCATGGGGCAGCTCAGCCAAGCACATTTGGAAATGGTAATTGTTCACACTGTGATGGGATGCGAGCAGACGCAGTGGCAATTGGGAAAGCCACCACTGTATGTAACAAGGCAGAGAGAGGAGGGAAACACAAAAGAGAGCTGTACCTGGGAAGAGCTGAGAAACAAATTCCTAATATTGCAGCAGCCAGAAATGTCATCCCATTCCCAGGCTGGGGCACGCAGGCGCTGGGAGCCAGAGCTCGGCTGGACAAACACAGATGCAGGAGCTGAATGGGAGCACAGTCAGCCCAAACTATTTTTAACTGGTGCAGAGGAAGCTTTTACTTTTCATTATGAAGGCGAGACAAAGTGTCCATGGGTTGTGCTGAATTTGTTCACTGGACGGGTGGGTGTTGAAGCATGTAAAGCCCCCGGCCCCTGTCTGTAGGACCAGCAACTCTAATCCCCCCCAGTCTGCTCGCAGCTGTGTGGGTCAAAGAGTGCAACAGCTGAAATGCACTTTTGATACATATACTGAGGGTTGCCCCAACTTACCCTGGGGGTTTCTGCCTGATGATTTCCATTAAAGCTGACCGGTGAGATTCACTGCTGGCATAAATGAGCACCAGCCCATCAAGATCCCCCACACTTAGCTCAACAGGATTAAATAAACAATGCAGAGGCATCACAAGCAGACACAGGCAGTTGGATCTGGTGGTCCCCATAATGCCACTTTGCTCTCCTGGACCAAAATCTGTGGATTTGGCAGCAGCAGCACCTTTACTTGCCAAATATGTTGCTTGGGGCACTGGGGAGCAGGGGGGCTGGGAGGGAGGAGGCAGGGCGGGGACCAGGGCTCTCCGCCTCCCCCTTCTTGCCCAGACAGGGTTACAGCTCTGTGATTTAATTGTAAGATTATTAATTTCCTCTTAAACACCAATTGTTGCTGTCCCCACACATATACTTGAACAGCACCATTCCACACTCAATCCCCAAAATATCAGCAGCAAGGAAATACTTGCCCACGGGGCATCCCAAGGAGAAGAGCTGTGTCACTGGCCAGATGGCCACACAGCAGCTCAAACTTTGTATGCTGGCATTCAGCCAGGTGGTGAAAGGAAAAGTCTCAGCCAGCTACTGAATTCCCTCCATCCATCTCCCAAACAAGCCACTCATACATCTGCTGTCATACATAAACATCATGCCTTAGGTGAATCCACAGAAGACACAAGCTATGACACCTGTCCTGTCCTTCCTGACCTAGAGAGGTGTTTAAAATGTTCTCAGCTACCAGGGGAAACCACTAGCTTCACAAGGTTTGGCACTAAACCAGCTGTCCAAGTTTCCCTTTTTCAAAAGTATATGCACATCCAGGACACGCACACACAACACAACAGGTTGCTCCTCTCTGCCAAATAAGTATTTGTTAAAATCCTGCATTTATTACACACACTACAATCCCATAAAGGGGCTCAGAAGCCACCAACAGTGGGCAACTTTGGACTTCCCATACTTTCTTAAGGGAGGATCCCCTATAGGGTGAATTACTTTGTGTGGCCTCCCTTGAAAGGAGAAAGAGACATTTCATCCATCTTGTTCAGAAGTAAGTGCTGGCATCACTCAGACAAACCTTGCCCTCATCACTCACATGAAACGTACCCTCAAGAGTCTATTTTTCCCCAGCTGCTACAAAGGCAGCTTAGGGCGATTAGTTCAGTAGATGTTTATGCTGTTACGTGGAGTCAGGCAAGAATAATCCCTTACAGTCTGTCACAGTGCAGGCACTGCTCTCGCTACATGAGATGGACACAGAAGTACAAAAGCAAAGCTCTGCTCCTGAACATTTCAGCTGAAGTTTAAAAATGAGGTCTAGAGATAGCAAACCCAGGCATGATTGGGGTGGAGGAGGACAGGATCACAAGCAATGCTATTTTTAACCTATTGCTCGTGAACAAGTTGATAGCAAGCTTTGCTCAGGTCCACGGGAAGCTAAAGAGCTAACACAGATGGCAGCTCTGAAAAAAGTTTAATATCTCCTCACCAATGTGTTATTTTGCTAGTGATACCACCCAAGGAACAGGAAAATCAGAGACCTGCTGCTCTGCATTCATATACATATGTTCAAAAAGGACATGGGAACACCTATGGCAACTTAGAAAACAAGCACTGGAGAGCAAATAAATCCCTTACCCGGTTGTCCTCTTGAATCTCCCAGTCACTGGAGAAGCTCAACACATGCTGTGCCTGCGAGCAGTTTGAAAACTGGAAAAGGCTGGCAAACATCCTTCTGTTCTCCTGGGTATCGGGGAAAATCGCCTCCTGGAAGTTGACTCCATGTGGCAGGAGGATGTAGTTCTCATCCATTCTGGAACACAGATTGCATAGGCAGCCCACTGTGACAACGAACAGCATTTTCTCTCCTGCAGAATTCACCTGTCATACTTCAGCCTGGCTCAACAAAAAGTCACACAGACTTTTAGCTGGCAAATGGCTCTCAGCTCTCCTGGCACTTAAGTCACCAAAATGACAATTTCCACCACGGGGACTGGATCAGGCAGCAGCAGTAAGGATCTAACAGGCTCCTACCACCCTGCAGACACCCATGAAATGAAATCCCATGAAGGAGGCAAATTTGTGTTTTGGACCATAGTTTCTACTGAATTTGCATCACTTTGCCCTTGAGCCCAGAGTTTAAGTACTCCCTCAAACAGTCAATAAATAACTTGTGTCAATATAATGTGTTTAAAGATGTAGCTACAGACTAAGTCCTAGACAGCATCAAAATGAGTTTTGTTATGCACCCAGTGTAAGAATATACCAAGTATTTCAAAACAAGCCACTGAGTAGGATTTCGCAAATGCTCTTGAATTGAAAGGTCACAGTGATGGCTTTGTTCCCACACTGTGGTTTATTTTCTTATTCTTGCGATGAGCCCAAAGTCAGGGTTTGGCTGGGACTTGGGAGAGTCGATGGAAAGCTATCGGGTGAGTATTTGGGGATGGGTTTTAAACTCCCGTGCCAAACTTCGGCAAACAGGCGCTGGCCTCTCTCCAGCTCTGTGACCGTCCCGCTGTAAAAACAAAAGCAGCAGTACCCACGAGCTACTCAACAGCAGCTCCCCGTGCATCTGCTGGCCTACGATGCTGGAATACTATGGGGGTTTGGTGTTCCGGGTTTTTCTTTCTCTGTGAGGCTGTGGGTGGAAGCGCAAAGGAGAAGGCGCTGCGGGGAGAGCGGCAGCGGGACGGAGCGAACCCTCCGGGCAGGGGCGGGAGCGCATCCCCGCCCGCGGAGATGCCCGGAGCAGGGATGCAACATCCCAACCCCTCCCCGGCTCCCCCTACCCCAGGACTCACCGGAGGAAGAAGAAATAAGCGTAGCCCTGCATGACGGTGTGCGAGTGGCAGGAGAAGTAGCCGAGGCCGGTGAGGTTCAGGCGGGAGCCGGCGGGCACCTCCAGCATGCTGCCCCACGCCTGGTCGCACAGCAGCTCGATCTCGGCCGAGTAAAAGAGGTCTCCCGCTCCCTGCGGGGGGCCGCCGGGGGGCCCCCTCTGCCAGGGCAGGTAGTTGTAGGCGCCGTAGGGGTCGGGGTGCAGCGCCAGCACCCGCGCGTACACGATGATCGCGGCCAGCTCGGCCCGGCAGCCCTCGCTGAGAGGCCGCCACTCTGCCGGCAGCTGGCAGCCCCCCCCGCCGCCCGCCCG
>VXAZ01002261.1:368820-473402 GCA_013399875.1 Gymnorhina tibicen
AGGGGTGGGGGTGCAAAGGGGCGGGAAGGAGGAGTGGAGGGTGCCCGGGGCAGATGCCCAAAGGGCTGAGAGCCAAGCAGGCAGGGGTGCGAAGGGGTGAAGATGCAGAGGGTCGAGGGGCAGGGGGTGTACGGGGACAGAGACGCGAGGAGCAGAGATGCAAAGGGGAGGGATGGGAAAAGGCAGAGATGAGAAGGGGGCAGAGAGGCAAAGGGGAGGGATGTAAGTGAGAGAGGTGCAAAGGGGGAGGTGAAAAGGGAGGGATACAAAGGGGAGGGATGCAAAGGCAGAGTTGCAAAGAGGAGGAATGCAAAGGGAAAAGGTGGACAGGACGGAGACTGCAAAGAGGGAAGATGTCAAAGAGCAGACATGGGAAAGGCAAGCACATTCCGCGGTGAGGGTGGCTGCTGCCAGACACTCCCCGGACCCGGGGTGGGCATTGGTGGCACCCAGGGCTTTGGAAGGTGAAGGTGTGGCTAGTAGCGTGTTGGAATTGCAAGGGTCCCAGTGGAGCAGGGGGCCGTGCACCGTGCACAGCTCCCCGAGGAAAGAAAATCCTGGGAAACTTAAGATGTGCTTGTGTAGAAACTTGTAACCCTGGTCATCCACTTCTCCCACTTCAAATGAGGCTGGAGAAAAACTTGCAAGTGGAGGAGAGCAGCTCTTCCTAGCAGCCCGCAATCGTTTTCCAAAATACATCTGGTGAGCAAGGCAAAAGTAAAAAGCCAGGTCTCAATATATTTTGACTTTCCACTGTTTCATCCTAGAACGGTCTGATGCAGCTTAGGGCTTCTCCAGCTTTTTGGCAGATGGCTCAAAGACTGACCCTCTCCCCACATACAAACTGCTGTGGAGCTTCTCTCAAGGATCCCTGGGGGTCTTGCACCACTCACAGCCTCCAACAGACTCTTTCTATTTCAGTATTCTCCTTTTCCCACATCTGATCTCACTTGTGATAATAGTCAGGAATGGGCATGGGATGCTTAAAATCTTTTGGAGCGTTTTTTTAATATAAATATCATGGAGACATAGTCCCAGATAAATCTCTTTAGTAACCTAGCTGTAAAGTTAGGTTACTTTAGACTTAACTACTCAAAGTCTGACAGCATGTCCTGTATGGTTCCTTTAATCTCACCCTCCATCTGCCTCCATCTGCCTCTCCAGTCCCCTGTGAGCACTAGGAGCTCTTGGAAGCAGAAGGTGCCTCTTTGTTTCATGTTCATGCTGTGCCTAGTATAGGAGGGTCCTTGTGCAAGGCTGGGGTTCGAAATAATGTGCAAAATAATGAATCATCAGTTAAATAATGCTGAGTCAACTTCATAATAGTGAGACAAAACCTCTTCAGTGACAAGTGTCTTCCTCTGGAATAGTTTCATCAGACTCAGCCGTGTGCTGAAGAGTTTAAAAAAGGAATATTCATATTTCATGATGGCATGATTCTACAATATATTTCATCATAGTTTTATGGAAGAACAGCAAAGTTGGTTCCTGCTAAAAGAGAAAAAGATTTGGATTTTTTTTCCCCAACAAACATTTCAGAATGACAGATAGTTTTTCTAAATTTTTTCCCTCTGTTTCTCAAAGATCAATGAATTGCTTCCAACTTTCAGGAAAAAAGGTTAAGACAATTCTGAATTTTTTTAAGAAAATATCCTCAAGAAATCCCAAAAGACCAACCAGCTCAGTATTTCTTTAATGTTAACCATTAGAAAAAACTGCTTTTGCTGTGGAACCTGAAGGGACAAAACCGTGGTAGAGAAGGTTTCAGAGCCTCATTCAGTAGGTTTTAGATACATAAACAAAAAAATAAAGAGTAAAACAAAGAATTGAGGCTGATGTTGACTTCAGATAAAGCTGAGGCTGTTTTGGAGGCATTTTGTGCAAACCAGTGTAAACGGAGGCTTTGATACAAACCTCAGGTTTCTATTGAGAAATGGTATCTTGAGATGCTGGCAAAGAATAGAGAGAAGTGCTGCAAGTGATGGGAGAGATGTTCAGCCCATCCAAGGTGGTCTCTCCATGTCTCTCCAAGCAGTATGACTGGTGTCAGAGCCTGGCAGCTTCACCCGCATGAATCTAGTGTTCAGTGTGGGCAGCAACATGCAAGTGTTTTATTACTTCAGTGCCACTACTCCGGAGGCAGAGCCCCAAGAAGCTGATGAGAAGTTTGTAACCATATGTTGGTTGGTTTTGGCCTGGGAACCAAATTCTCAGCTTGTGTGACAAGCAATTGCTATTTCCTCAGTGTATACATACAAGATTGATATCTTCTGGGTAGAAAAGCCTCGCATTTAACCTTCATTTCTGTTTACTCTGTGTTGCAAGTAAATAACGGTCAACTGTCCTCAAACCACTTTGGAAATATCTGATCTAAGCTGTGATCTGTTCTGCTGTTCCTCACATTTCATTTAGCCACCACATAAGATAACATAATTTAGCTGAGAGGGAGGACAGGGTGAGAAAGGAAAGGCAGCTCACAAGCAAAATATGGATGTCTTTCCTTAATGCTATCATCAATTGCCTAAACTGCTTATATTTGACCAGAGTGTTTGAATCAGTGAGCCAGCTCAGAAAACACGACAGCATTTGCTGGAATACACTGGTGATGGCTGATGCTCTCCAAATTGCTTTTTGGTGGTGATTATCAGAGTGTGGATGCAAATAATTGATGTTCAGAATTTCTCTGTCATTCTGCAGAGTGGTCGTGTCAGCATTTTGGGGATATAGCAGGCATCCATGGAGCTGACTTCAGAGCTGAATGAGCTGAAAGGGGGTCTTAGCCATAACTCTGGAGCAGACACAGTAGGGGTGCAAGTCTGCACATAAAAATACCTCTCACTTGGAAGTGCCTGATTTCCTTGTTCTCTTCCATTCATGTTTGCTGGTGCTGTGCCCAGTATCACTGTAAGGGCTTGGGGTGGCTCATCTTGTCCCGTGCCCTCTGTGAGATGTCCCCAGCTGAGACCTCTCCCGGTCAGGAGTCTCTCTGGAGATTTATCAGTGTGTAACCTTTCCTTCCCATCCCAACAAGCTGATCCCTTTGCTGTTTCAGTTCATTAGGAACTCTCAGATGGGTAGTTTGGTTAAGAGTTCAAACCACCTACATTCAGTGATTCACGTGATTTTGTTCTTAACTTTCTCTCCACAGAAGCATCATCAATTTTCATCTCTCTTCCTTCATTTCTGAGGTAGTGAAAAGTAACAGGAGCATCTGAATCTGTTCCAGGAGACCTTTCTCTTCCAGCTCTAGATAACAAGGAATTAGTGACATGAAGTAAGGATTTAAAGCCCTCCCTGGAGACCGCATCCTTCAGATCTGTGTTTGCTGTTTCTCTGCAGGGATCCACCGGCTGATCTGAGACGTTCTTCAGTGCAGCTTGAATACTTTTGTACTGTGAACTCAGCGTGGGTCTGACAAGTGCTGTAGCCAAAACCAGCTAATCAGAGGAGCACCAATAGAGCCAATTACTGCTCAGGCTGCACTTTCAGGCACTCATGCATGTGTCACAGTCATTCATTCACTTCCTCTGCTTAGATAGTCTTGTAGACTTTGAGAGAGGCTCATGATTTTCCCAGGCAGGAGCTCTTCCTTTTTTTTCACACATTTTTACAGATATTCGAACCAAAGGTTTCTCCCCCTGGGGTATGTCATTTTCTTTGCTGTTTCTGTGGCAATGCAAGTGATTTAAACCTTTTAATAAAACATTGCTCTGCTCTGTCTCTTTTCGCCTTTCAAGTATTGACTGAGTCGAGCGTTAGTCCGGGTATCAAACAGGAGAGGACGGTGCTCAGTCTGGCTGCCTTTCTGATGGGTGTAGGTGATCTGAAACCTCAGCCCAGCTGTCTTTTATTTATATATCCACAGTGATTCCTTTGTAGTCCAGGGTACAAAATATCAAACCCAGATTTCTTTCTCTCTGCCCACCCCTCTTTAAACTGGGTGACCTACAATGAGTATTTGGCTGTGCTAATGTCCCCACAGGAAGAGATGTCTTTGTTAGTTTCTTCTATCTGTGCTTCTCTAATTTGAGTCATTCTTCTCATAGTTTGACATTTGGTTAAATACAAATTGTATTTAACTATTTTAGTACCAATACTGGGCTGGGCAATTCCTATTAAAAAAAAAAAAATCACATTCCCTGGCCATAGTTCTTCATGTTTTTTCTTTTGAAGAGTAATCACAGTCATGAAGAAACTGGACTCGTCTTTGGGGATCAGCTGGGAATACACTGTTGCCTCAAAGACTTTGGAAATATTTACTTTATGCACAGCAGTAAAAAGACTTTCTGTAATGTCAATTAGAATTCTAACGGAAAAGTGAGTAGAAGGATCAAGTAGTTGGTATAGATGGAGATCTTTGCCTATACCTTCACTGTACCTTTCTGCCCTGTCTTGTCCCCTCTTTTCCCCTGTCCATCTTCACAGAATCACAGAATGGGTTGGGTTGGAAGTGACATTAAAGATTCCCTAATTCCAACCCCCCTGTTGTGGGCAGGGACACCTTACTCTAGACCGGGTTGCTCAAAGTCCCATCCAACGTGCTGTTGAACACTCCCAGGCATCCACAGCTTCTCTGGGCAACATGTTCCAGTGCCTCATCACCTCCCAATAAAGAATTTCTTCCTAATATCTGATATAAGCCTACTCTCAGTTGGAAACCAATCCCTCTTCTCCATTCTGCCCTCACTGTGGTCACTGAGTCCTGCTCTTCTTTCCCTCTGCCCTGATCTATGACAAACCTCACCAATTCAAATGCAATTTCCTTTGGATCTGGATCTCTGTCCTGTTAGCTGTGTTCTTCTACTGAAACTCCCATCTCAGCCTGGGTCCCTGACATCTGGGGACATCTGGTCCTCATCTCAGACCCACTGTGTCTGAAGGGGAACTGTTTTTCTCTTATCCATCTCTTGGACTTACAACCTGGATGACATCCTCACTTTAGACTTCCCTCTCTATTCTCAAGGTTGTCAACACTTCCCCTGTAGCTTCTTCCAGATGTTCTCCCTTTCCTGCTATTCACACAACAAAGATGCTCTTTTGTCTCATGCCTGGAGTCCTGCAGCATCTTTTCCCAGGCAGACCCAGCCTTGGCCCACCACTGCCTACCCAGCTTACTGCCACACCCCGTTCTTTTTCAGCTCATCATGACTGAGCATGTTTACCTCCCATCTTTTCCCTGGATTCCCTTGGCTACCTACCTCCACCCTCTGTTTACAGAAGAGCTCTGAGGCAAGAACTTCCTCGGCTCTGCATTTTTGCAGCATCTGGTTCGTGAGCCATGACTACAGGTCCAAGAACAAGAATAGCAACAACATGCAAGCTGATTCCAGCCCAAGTCAGCAGAGGCCAGAAGTTGCTGTGCTCATAAGTCTGTTCATAAATCAATGCAAAATGTGCTGTCTGAGCGTAGCTCCCAGTAGACACACATCTGCATAACACATACCACTGACACGACTGGCGATGGGAAAGATATCCAAACAGAGCATTCCCACAGCTGGGGAGAAAGGAATAAAGATGTCTAATTTCCCTGTCCCTGGGGTGAACCCTGGCTCAGGTAAATGCACTTTTTAACCATCAGGGGTTTTAAAGGCAGAGGGACTGTTAGGAAAGTCTAATCTGTCCACACTGATAATGTCACCCAGGGACTCCTGTGTCATGATCATTACTGAATTTAGAAGAAGAAAGCGGAAGACACGCAGTTCTCACTTTAAAATCTCAGGTGGTGGAGAAGATAGGTCATCCCTTGGTCAGTTGTTAGCATGCTAAAATCTTATGCTTTTTCCCATTCTGGATCTGCCTGGCTTCAGATTCCATCCATAGGTTCATGCTGTGCTGTTGTCTGCTACATGGAAAAAGAACCCTCTTATTAGAAATTCTCACCCAGCTTTGGCATTCATAATCCAATAATCAAGTACTCCCTTGAATAAATTGAATACACTTTCCTTCGCTTTGTGGCAGAATGACCAGACATTATTGTAGCTTGATTGCCCCAGATTTTCAACATTCTTTTCTTCAGCAGACACCAGAGATGAACTCAGGATCATAAAGCCTGGTCTCCAAAGAGCCAGGGAGAGAGCAACACCACCACATCTATTTGGTTTTCTGCTCTTTCATCCAAGAACCACATTTATTCTGCTAGCCAGCATTACACAAGAATGGAACAATTTTCATTGGTCACTCCTGAAGAAAAATTGTATTGGCAAAGTACAACTTGCCCTTCAATCCAAGCTTCACTTATCAAGTGAAGGCAATTCTGGCCTGGTTTTGGGCCAGAGCAATAATCCCTCCAGCACCCAGTCACTCACACCGGTTCTCTTCAGCTGCAGGGGAATGATGAAGGAAGTGATGCTTACATATCTAAGTCCTAGTGTAACAGTCATATTGTAGGACTTTGGCTTCTTGTCTGGAAATAAAAAGATAGAGATGTGAAATGTTAAGTCTTTGCTCAAGTTTTCTGGATTTATATCTTGTCCCTCCTATGTTTCCTAGGAGTTGAATTTTCTTCAGTTCTTGAATCACAGCTGGAGGTAACATGTTTGACACAGTCTTCTTCTAAAGTGAATTTAGTGCTGTTAAATGGTTACAGATTGCCGGGACTGACTTCTCTCTGTGCCCCCAGCAGAAGAGAAGCAGGACATGTCAGAGCTGTGGAAGGGGTTGCCTTTCAAAAGAGTCAAGATGCTCCCAAACAAAGCCCACTCTGTCTTCGCTGGTGCAGAGAAGATATGCAGGTAGATCCAGCAGAGACAGGTCATCAGAAACAAGAGTCCCCGTGCAGCCTTTCTTCCTTCATCACTCAGAAACCAATACCTGCCCTCAGAGAGTCTTGTGTAGAGCCCAAATGGAAATGAGAATCATTACTGTCATGCCATTACTGTCTGAACAGCAGTGGGCACTTGTGTACAGGAGGCTGCCCAGCCCTGGCTTGGGATGATCCCACATAGATTAATCTTTCTTCTTGCAGTTTGACTGGATAGAACAAAAAGGGGAAAAGGGCATCTTATAATGAGAGACCTTGGCACCATGTATGGTTAATGCAATTGAACTCACTCTCTGCTCAGTTTTCACAACTGGGTTCTTACTCTGATGAGTTAATTCCCTTTGACGTCCCTTCTGTCCCTCCCCTGCTTTCATTGAGTCTAAAATAACCCAACTGTCCATCTTGCTTATGGAATTACTGAACTTTCAAGAGAACACAAAGTGCTCTCCCACAAGGATTTGGGATTAAACCTCTCTTGTTTATGTTAAACATAACATCTTAATTCTTCCACTGCTGGAGGGCAAATGAGTCCCCACAACCCCAAAGGAACCTGCTTTCAAGCCCTGTAGCAAAGGTCAGTGTGATTTGTTTCTCACTATAGATGTTCTTTGCAGTAAAGTTGTCTTATGGTATATGACAGTTCTATTACAAAACACCTTTATATAATTTAAAGTATTTTTATTTAAAATATTTTCCATTATAAACCAACAGATGCTCAACTTTCAGCACCATTCTCTTCTCTCAAATTGCACTAATCAACGGACTACCTGATTATTTTTCCTGGGATGTGGTAAGGAAAACAACTGCCTGCCATCCCATGTCTCATCCAACACCCAAGGAGCTCTAGATTTGGAGGGGTAAATCCCACTGAAGCTGGCACTTCCTTGAACTGTATCTGACTTCAGTCTCCTGGCTCTGGGGCTGTGTGTGCCTCCTGTACAGATGTGCATGCACATCTGGAGGGAGAGACTTGTGGGAAAGAGGGGCAAGGCAGCACAGATTATGAAGTGATAGATTACTGTAGACTACCACTGGGTTAGAAATGCCCCTGCATCCCATGAAGCCCCACAGAAGAAGGGATAGGAAACAACACGAGGGATGAGGCAGACACAGGGATGCAGAGCCCAAGAGAAAGCTAAAAACAGTGGGAAAAAGGCAGAGGAAGTGGGAGAAAGAGACTCAGGACAGGAAGAAAAAGGCAGTGAGGGAAGCAGCTTGTCAAGGAAAATTTTAGGCAAAGAAGGAGCAAATGAAGGAATTAATTTAACTAATTGAACAGTATAGGGTAAAACTAGAGAAGTAGGGACAAGAAAGGAAAAAAAGAACAACGAGAATCCTAAGCCTTTTTTTTTACATGGCTGTCAACTGGAGGTGTCCAGTACAAACCCCATCAGAGAAACTTGTACAGGAGCTGTCAGACCTTCTGTAACACCAGCTTTCACTCTCACACTGGCCACCTTGCATTGCCTCTTGTCCTGCAGAAAGCTGGGCTTAGCCTGAGTGTCATGCCGTGCCTCATGCCCTCTCTCAGCTGCTCACCATGCTCCTGACCCTCCTGGAGCCAGAGAGCTGCTGTGCCTGTCCCATCACAGCCCCACCACCACCCCCAAACTACCTTTTTTCTCATGGGCATCCTCACACCTATTTCAATTTCTGGGCCATTTTAAATGAAGTACCAAGAGGAGAGAGGTGGATTTTCTTGCCTGGGATGGCCTTATAAGCTGTGTCCCTGACAGTGCAGGGTCATAACCTTCCCACCAACTTCCAGCAACACTCACATGAGATGTGCCCAGTCCTCATGAACCATCTGTTCCCCAACCACTAGGCAGCAAGTTTCTCTCTTTAACTGCTGCTGAGAGGGCATCAAATCACCTAGAAAAAACCTCACAAAATGGGTCAAGGTCCTGCTCTATTAGCATATGGGCTTTGTGGTTTTCTGCCTTAAGTTGGTCTTGTTCTCTGCTATGCTCTAGAATAGAGTTCTATCCACAGAGCAGCTGACATGAAAGCACATCCCCCCTGCCATTGTGCAGGAGGTTGCTTCGGATTTTAGAAATTACCCTTTGCAAAGGATAAGAAGGCTACACTTAACCCAGTGAGTTAACCCAAGCACGTGGCCAAGGCAGTGAAATGGGCTCTGATCCAGCTTCCTCACTGAGAATCCTCCTCTTCTTATGGCAATCAGCTGGCTTGGTGCTGAGCACAACTGTCCTCCTGACTCAGGGGAATTTCCTTCCTCTAGAGCTGGGTCAGCAATGCCACCAACATTCATGAAGGATTCACTTGAACGCCAGTGATGAGGGCAATGCTGCTGATAGGTAACTGTTGGTAATTTAGTCCTGCTCCCAAATTCCTTGGTAATGAAATGCTTGAACACACCACCAGAATTGCAGAGGAGGAGGAAGCAGCTCCACCTCTGAACCTGCCTCTGCTGAAACTCATCACACAACTGCTGATGACCCAGTGGCAGAGACTGACGGCTGTGCCGCTGTGCAGGGATCGTTGCATTTGCACACACACAGCAGCCAGTGCAAGGTCATATGTCAAGGCCAGGACAGCTGTCCCCTGGCCACCATTTCAGGGGCTGGTGACACACGTACAAAACAGGTGCTGTTGGAGCCAGTGAAGGCTACAAGGTCCAGGAGCAGCAGCCAAAGCAAATGATTTGCTGGATTATATTGCCTGCCAGCAGAGCTGCCTGGCTCCTCCTTGGATTGCATTAATTGTTTGGGCTGAAATATCACATTTTACATGCTTATCTTGGGTGAGATCTCTGTAGACAAGGTTTTCAATGGTCTCTGCATCAGGGCAGTCTGAAGAGTAGTGCCTTTTTTTTCCTTGTGTAGAAGACTTTGTTCCTATGAGTAAGGCAAGACTTTCATATCTAGCTGAAACATGGGGATGGAGGAGATTGACTGGAAGGATAAGATTTGGGGACAAAAATGCCAAGCCTGGTAGGTCACATGAGTACCAGCTTCTTCATAAAGGGATTGTGAATTCACATCCATTAATGTGTTTGTGGCACTCAGATAATGTGGAGACAAGCACCACAGGGAAGTCCATACAGGTGTTACTAGTTCAGCTTCTCAAGTTGTGCCTCTCAAATCATTACAGATTCAAGAATGGGATTTCAGGACATTTGCACATTGAGCAGTGAAGATAAAACATAAGTGCTCACTAGGAGGGCACATTCCGAACTGCTGCTCATGGCTCAGCACCCTGAAGAGACAGCAGGAGTTCTTGTGCTACTGAAGATTTACCATTACTCATTTGCATCTATGTGCATGTAGCACTGAGACAGCGGGAGAGACTCTCTCTGCTCATCCCATCTCCAATGCAACAGTTAGAGAAGAGCTGCTTTCTGCAGATACTCTGCTAAAAACCCTGCTGTGCAGAGGTTTGCTGGAGCTGGAGCTGGGCACAGGCAAATGTGAGGTCCTGAAACACTTAGAAGTGGCATTCACAATGTAGACAGCCCAAAGAAGTTGTCCACCTTACTTGGAGAGTCAATCTATAGCAAAAATTTCTGGGAATAAGAGCACAAAGTCACTTGCTTGTAGCTTTCCCATTGCATTCCTCCATTCTCTCACCACGAGTTCACTGCTGAAGCTCGTCTCCAAGCCCTGTCTGCTTGCACAGGTGATAACAACCACAGGGGGAAGGGAAATATCTCTTCCAGAGAGGTGCATGTTAATCACTAGTTTGGATTAAATATATCTCAGCTGCTAGAAACAGCTGTGAATTTTTTTTCTTTGTCGTTTTTAAGTGTGATGCATTCCTCCTCTTCACCATCCTCTCATGAAGGGGGAAAGAAAAGCTTGGATAAAAGCCTTGCTCCAGGGCAAGAAAAGATCCAAACTGCAGCTTTGCATAAATCTGTCACTTTGATTCCCCTGAGAACAGCTGCAAATGTGAAAAATGGCATAGTGAAGCAAGCACAGGTGTTAACTCCTCTTTTTTTAATTGTGGGGAGAAAAAAAGAAAAGGGAGAAAAAGTTTTTGTGAACAGCCCCCTGAACATGATGCCTTTCACTCAGCTTTGCTTTCTTAGCTCTTGCAGAACTATCTCTGTGTCCATGAAGTCTTATTTCTAAACCAGAAAGGAAATGGGGAAATTGTCCCTTATCAGTATGTGCTGCAAAATCCACATTAACCGCTCTTGGCTGTTTCTGCTGTTTTATTCTCTCTCTAGAACAATTTGTAGGGCTTTCCCCCCTCTCTCTCACTTTTAAACACTAATGCATCAAAGATTTTCTGAGTTTGGCTCGTGCGTGGGAGGGCAGCCTCTGAGGACGCTCAGTGATGTTTCACCTCAGGGTCAGCTTTGCATCCTACATTAAATTTGTCTCTTTAACTCGAAACAAAGAAACACTGTGGTTACAAACACTTCTTCTGTCCTCAATCCTTTCACCTCCAAACGCTTCTGCAACAAGTGGCCAGATTTTGCTCAGGCAAGTGAAGGCAGCCATGGGGACTGAGTCCATTTTTGCTGGCAATGCCCTGGTTGCACCCAGCAGGACTGACAGCGCATGGAGGCAGGGGCTGCCCCTCGGTGGCACCTGTATCTGGGGCATGCAGCAGGGCCCCCCACACCAGCAGGAATGGCACAGGCACCTCCTGCTCTGCCTGTGCCTCCTCCTGCCCCCAGCCATCCCACACAGACCCCGTCTGGCTGCAGCCCAGCTCCACACCCCTACCTTTGTCCCTTAATCTTCCACGCATTCATTAAGCAGGAGGTGTTTCCGTTAAGGCTCCACTGTGCAGAAGGAAATTGCTTTTGCCACTGCAGTCCCAAGGGCTGTACATTTCTCAGGCAATTAGACTTTTATCAGGCTCTACGGTGCAGAGATAAGGATTGCTGAGTATCTGTTGGCTGACATGGACTGACATAGACATATAGCTTAATTAATGTAAGTGAAATGCTTTGAAGTCCTTTTTATTTGTGGAGGGCTGGGTTTTGGTTGGGTTTTTTGTTGTTGGTTGGTTGGTTGTTGTTGTTGTTTATTTGTTTGTTTTAAGGCTTTGCTCAGTTAATTGGTAAAAGTATATTTAGAGTAAATGCAGTTAAATTATTTAGGACAGTGTTGGGTACCACTAGTCACCATGTCTAAGCCCAGCCAGGTGCTCTCTCCAGTCGTGATGGACTTGGTGACCACTTCCCTCCTGTGATAGTCTCAGGAGCACAACCTGATGGGACTGGAGACCCCGCCAGATTGCTCACCCTTTTCTCACACTGAACCACACCAGGACTCAGGGTGCTGAGCCAGGAGACCCAGCTCTCGCTCTGACATTGGAGAAAGCTGCCCACACCAGGATATCTGTAATCCTGCTCTGCTATAATCCAGGAGTACATGGAAAATGGTTTACCCACCAAGGGAGTTTTGTATTACAGTTCTGCACTGCTTGTGCTGGAAGCCAAATTAATAGTAAGGTTTGGCCAAGTTCTGAATAGGTTGAAACCTGATTTTTAACTCAGTTTCTGTCTCACAAAGAGCACGATTCTGGCATCTGCACCAGCAGCTTTGCTTTTGGGGCTGTTGTTCCCATTCCAGCAAACAAGACACAGGTGGCTTGTGCTCAGACTGAGGATGCCTGTGGATCTTGTGAGTTGTGTCAAGAGCATTACATGGGGTTGAGTTTAAACAGATGAAAAGGTGAGAATTTGCAGAATTTTGGCAGCCTGTACAATTAATTTGCAATGACAGGGGTAGGATGAATTCCACCACTGCAGTACATGGTTTTTCCTGGGGACATGCAGCTCTGTCCATTGTGTGACTGAGGGTGACTGAGGGATCACTCACTCACACACCAAGAGTTGTGGTGGATTGTGACTGGAGTTTCTCATTTCCAACCCTCACTGAAACAAACAGGAGGCTGAAACTGATGTTTTTAATGTGAGTTGGGTTGGTTGTTGAAACCCAACATTATTTATGATCATCTCTTTTACATCACTCTGAGATCGAAGAAACTTACTATGGACAAGTGCAATCATACACAGATATGATGAACATATGATATGGTTTAGATCCACGGTTTAGATCAGAGTTCAGATCTCTCTTAAGCAAAAGCTCTTTTTCTGTCCAATCTCCAGAAGCTGGAATACAATTTCTCAAGAGGAATCCCTGGTTCTTAAGATCATTTCCCTCTTGGTTCATCTTTCCTTAAAGGCATTTGAGAAAGTGATGAGTTCTGCATAGACTGGAAATTGCAGAATATTTTCTGAAAGGAAAGAGAAATACACTGTAAGACAGTAAAACCTAGCTGGTCCAGCAGGAGCTGGAGTCGGGACACCAGAGTTCTCTTTCCTGCCTCTGTGACATTTTCGGCAAGTCATTAAAGGATGAACCTTAGTCCCACCGTACTCCAGATTCTCATTTGTAACTAGGGATAACATAATTTTCTTTGATCACAGTGCTGTGGTGAAGCAGAGATCCTGGAGTATGATGATACTACAGTAATGGGGACTACATGAATAAAGCCCATGTTGCAGGAAAGACTACTAGCAAAGAATTTATAACTAGCAAATTGAGGAAGGAAATACAGTGGTGAAATGTTCAGAACTGCTAACTGTGTGTTTAAAGGTTTGGAGAAATGCCTAGAGCTGTAAGTAGATGCCAGAGAAATTAATTATAATAATAAAACTTCTGGGAAGAGGTAGAAATGCTGGAATGATCAAATCATGTGTAATTACGAAGAATATTTTCTGTCCTCTTGGTAACACAGAGCTGCAAGAAATGTGTGTGTTGCCTCCAGAAATGTGAGGGGCCAGGATGTCATCCTTTCAGAAACAAAACAGACAAGAACGGAAAAGGAAAAAAAAAAAAAAAGAAAAAAAAAAAAAAAAACAACAAAAAAACGGGAAGAAAAAGAAAATAAAAGCCAAATAAAACAAATGCCTTGGAGGTCAATATGCAGCAGCCAGAACTTTAAAAGACAGCCAGGGGAAATTCCCTGAGAACCTTCCTTCTGCTCACATAGAAATTCCTTGCCCCTAACCTTTGTCTGGGATCAGCTGAATCATGCTATATGGTCTTATTTTTCATTCCAGCTTTACACCTCCAGGCTGCCCAGTGGATCATCTGGGACAAAGAAGCCTCTACTCTTCTTTTCTTTCTCTGGCCCTTGTTTCATGTTTGGAGATTCTTGTCCAACCTAGTGGCCTCTGCTGGAGCCACGCTGGTCTCAAAGGGTGACGGGCAGCACCCACAAGACCAGAAGAAGTTGCTGCAGCTGAGAGGCGTGCAATTGCTCCTCACTGACAAATTTAAAGACAATAGTTGCTGCTCACTGCAAAAAATTATTCATAAAAACCCAGCCCTAACGACAAGTTGGCAGCACAATTACCTAAACTCTCTGTATCGACAGTCCAGGTCACTGGTGACTGTTTAAGCTGTGCAAGATGAATTAATCGCCTCCTGGTTTCCCCGGGCTCTGCAAGGCTTTTCTGGATTTACACATACTGCCAACTGCTGCACAGAAAGACAAACAGGAAAGACAGGGCTCGAAGAGGAGATACAGACAGGCCCTGTCTAGCAAAGCTTTAGTTTAATTTGCTTCTGAATATCATGATCTCTTCGTGCTGCATCTCTTGTGTTGCAGGCCGTTGAAAAGAAATAATAAAAAAACACATTGCAAGCCATGAAAATAAAAGGCTTTGATCTTGTTCTGCTGTTAGGAAGAAAAGCTACAAACTCCATCCTGCTGAAATGCAGCACTAGCTGAGCTTTTCATAAACTCACTCCTACAGGCTTCATCCAAATAACAAACTGGAGTTTGTGTCATCCCTTTAAAGGAAGCTTTGATACACAGTAGTGGGATTCCCCTGTGCACCAGGTCATAACGTTTTCTTGATTCTTTCCCCTTACAGAGATGGCAGGCAATTTTCACTCCTTGCAGAAACGGCATGCAGTTCTTGATGGGATAACTCAGGAACTCAGCATCACACGGCTCATCCTCAACGCCGCACCTAACAGCCCTGATGCAGTGAGTGTTCAGCACCATCCCAGAGTGGTGACCTTGTGGATGCTCCCATCCCTTAGCAATATTTTAACACCTTTAAATCAGGCCGTCTGCCTCCTCACACTACTTAGGATTCAGAGCACTCTTCCTAGACACACTGCAGAAGGAACCCTGGAGATTCCCTGAAAGAAAGGAAAACTTCACATTTTTTATCTGTGGGCTCTGCAGTGATACTATCACACATCTCCTGTATTGCTGACATCTTGGCATTAATCCTCACTGAATTCATATGCCAGCTATATCCTGCTGTCTCAGATATGATTTATGCCTCTACTGTTAATCTGCCCCATTAAAACAAGACTATCCCTCAGGGAAGCCCCCTCTTCTCAATATTTGTGAGCAGGTTTGATCTAGAGATTCCCAAACCCAGTACTTTCAAAGAAGACATCATGTGGGCAACTTTAATCTATAAACTGCAGAAGCCACCAGGGTGGTATGACAAACTGATGTGACATCCTACTGCTCAATGGTTTACTGGGATTAAGAGACCCTGTCCCTTAAGCACTGTGTAATTTCACCAGGGGTGTTAGGAGTTTGTTGCAGTCTTTTCCAGAGATGGCAGCGTTTCAGTGAGGGGACATTGTGGAGCATCACATTCTAGCAGGATTCTCAGCCTGTATTGTGAGAGTATCCAAATGCCTTTCAGAAACAGTTCCAGTACTGTTTATTGCCCTTTTTTTTTTCACTCCCCAAGTTAAAAGCTCTTTGTCAGACTCTTTTCTTCTTTGTGTACTTTATACGATCAGCTCTCAATAAGTGCATGATTTACGCTTTAGGATGAAACCTGGAAATAGCACTCAGACCCCTGGAGAGTTCATTCCTACAAACTAAAGAGGCTTTCAAACCATTCTGCTTGATTGCATCATGATACAGAGTGGTTCAAGAGAGCAATCCTTATTCACTTCTGCTGCTTCTTTGGTGAGAATCATGACAGTGCAGCACAGGGGGGAGCCAGCTGTTTGGCTTTTTTATTTTATTTTGGTGTTTTTATCCCATTTTCCACCTCAGCCTGCACCTAATTCTCAGATATATAAACTCAAGCGGGAAGTAACTGCTCTGATTTCAAGTGAGATGGGGTTTACTCAGCTGGCTGCCTGCTTTGCTCAATTATTAATGTTGGAGCACTATTGATTTTGCGTCCCTGAGCTTAGTGGTGAACAAGTGCTGCAAAATGGAAGTGGCAAGCACAGGAACAAGGAGAAAGCAGCATCTACTTCCAACACGGTTCAGTCACCTGAAATCCAAGTGGCCCATGAAATACATTAATCTGTGTAAAATCATTCCCACAGAAGTTACTTTTTTCTCTCTCAAATTCCTCTAGTTACATTCACTTAACATTACTCTTCTTTCCCAGGTTCAAGGATCAGATGTGTCTGGGGTAATGGTCTGGGCAAACGATACCTTTACAGGAGCTGGCTGTAATCTAGGAAGTTCTTTTGAGATTTGGTATGTAGAGATATCATACTGAAGAGCTTACAAGGGACAAAACCAAAGTAATATTAACCTAGCTCTCACTCTCAAACACAATCTTCCCCTGCTCAATCCCAAAGCGTACTTTACTGGCCACAGTCTCAGGCAGCCCAAAATCTTAGATGGTCCTTTGCTTTCAAAGAATAAAGAAGAGAAAATGCCTCTTAAAAAGTTTACCTTCATGAGCTCTCCTGCCCCAGCCCTAAGTTCACACATCCTACACAAAAATCTTCCAGGACCCTAAAGCACCCTCCCACATTGTCTCTCTACTCTGCAACACACTATTGCTGCCAAAACTCACCAGGTCCAGCTGGGATTCCAGCAGCACCTGTGTTCAGCTCAGATTTGGCCTCAAGGAGGAACTACTGGGGCTTTTAAAGAGATTTGTACTAAATCCCCACCCAGCGTACAGCCGATAAAAACGGGGGATGGTTTCAAAGCGAAAGTTATCAGGCCAAGAAACAAACCTCGCAGAAGTTAGAACTGGTCATGTATAGATCTATAGGGTTTTACTACAACATCAGGGGGAGCCCAGACCCTATAGTGATGCACTATAGAAAAACTGCAATACAAACAATCTCTTAAATTGAAACCTTGTTGAGAACAGTGGCAGTGATATTTGATATAAGTGATATTTGACATTGGGCTTGACTCAGATTTTGTCACAGGTCCCTTTCCTGGAGAATGATAGGCTAAACCAAAGCAATGGGACCTGGACAGGAACTCTGTCATTTGAACCCTACTCTGACATTGCAACACTAATAAATGCATAAGGAAAAAATAATATAATAGTCAAACTAATAATATCTTCAGTTAGTATCCTAACCCTTCAGTGAGAGCAAGTGCCTAAAAATCTTTAAATTTCCTTCCCTTTTCATAGTCTCTTGCATAAATGAATAGACAGAAGCTGTGACGTAATGCAATCAAGCACAAGACTGACTTTTCTTTCTCTTCAGCAGGGAGTTGAGGCCAGGTATCCTTTCTCCTTTGTACCCTCTAACCCAATGGCCAGCCAGAAAAATCAAGTAGCTGGGGAAAAACAAAGACATTAAAATAGACGGCTGCAAGTGAGACAGTAAACACCACACCAAGAGGGTGGTTGGGCACAGGCTCCCCAGGGAAGTGGTCACAACACCAAGCCTGTCCAAGTTCAGGAAGTGCTAGGACAATGCTCTCAGACACATGGTGGAATTCTTGGGCTTGTCCTGTGCAGGGGCAGGAGCTGGACTTGATGATCCCTGCGGGTCCCTTCCAACTCATAATATTCTATGATTCTACAATAGGAATTACTACAAAGAAACTGCCTGGGTTCCTGTTTGGGTCTGCATCATGTCCTGTTCACCTTGAGGGAGCTGAGCAAACAGAAGTAACCACAAGTGTCTACCTCCTGTACACTACATTATCCAATAATCTACCCAAATAAAACAATATTCCTTTATAGAAGACAGCAAAGAAACAAGTAAGTGAAAATAACAAGTAAAATAATATATATATAAAGCAAGCATCAGCTTTGAGGCTACAACCTGTGTGTTAACAAGATATTTTAATAGGCTGTTTCTCTGTCCTCACAGAACTCAGCATGTCTAGAAACACACATTTTATAGCTGGCTTTCTATGACCAGCTTGTTCCCATCTCTGTAACTAGCTTATTGCAGCTATGATAATAATTGATCAAATTGTAAACCTGATTATAAGGTCTACTGCCTCACCTGCTTTGTTCCTTGACTGGCTGTCACTTTGGGAAGTAGCAGGGATTCAGAGTGGTGGCTGTCTGTGGCATCCATCCCCTCCGTGACTTGCTATTAAGGCTGCCTGATTTGGGAAGAACAGTCTGGCTCCAGTGGAGTACCTGGTTACAGAGCCATCAACCCCACCTGGATCTGGTTCTGGCTGAAGAGAGAAGATAAAAGTTGCAGAGGGAGGCAGAAAGGCTGGCAGGAGGGATAAAATGCCCGTGTCTTGTGTTCTTGCATCCCACAGACCTCACGGGCCACACCTGTGAAATACTGACCTGCCCAGAGGTGCATGCCCTTCAAACAGCCTCCCCGATTGTTATGGTGCTGCCTAGAGCACCCGAAGGCCAAAGATAAACAATATGTTAACTAGGAGATATCCAAGAGAGATCACTTGCCACTGGGAACAGCCACAGGCTGTGTCCTGAGAAATCCAGTTTGAATGACCCCCAGAAGAGCTGACAGGCAGAAACATGGATTCCATCATTTGACATCTGGGTATCAGTCTGCATCTCATGAGGCAGCTGGACTTGATTTCTGCATGTTTCTCCCTTTAATACCCAGGTATTTCTTCATGTGGAGAAAATAGATGGTCCCTGTGCTGCTTGGCTCTTCTGTGAGGAACTTATGTGTTGCCAAAGCCAGTTTTTATCTCATTGGAAATGCTGAGATGGGTTGGGAATCCCACATTATGAGTACTGAGAAATTATGTTATCTCAGTGAAGAGTGTAATGGGTCAAGAGAAAAGTGCTCTGCCATCTCTCTGCGCTTCATCCCTCAGTGAGGAAACCGAGGAGTTGGGTAGCTCAGGAGCCAAGTCCTGTGCTCAGGGATGACAGGGAAATCCCTCCTGAAGGCCCCATGCCAGCTGCAGCCTGGCTGTGTGGTCACAGAAGACAAAGAGGAAGACATTTGTTCTATGACACAATGTAGAGCCTTAGGTGCCAGGGCACCTGAACAAAACAAATGAGCAAGCCCATACCTTGCCTTGAGGCTTTGCACAGCTCAAGTTAGGAGACACTATCACAGCCACAAACACAAACCCTAAATTGAGACAGTTTATCTCCACGTGGGGGGAATTCACCATGCACACATGTACCTAAGAGAGATGAGTAACATGCCCAATGTCAAATGGCTTTGCAAGTCACAGGTCCTTCAATTTAATTACCAGTGCTTGAAAATGCAAATCAAAGTTTCTGTGGATGAAAACAAGGCAATTGACTGACACAAAAATCCTTAACTTTCTAAGCCAAGATGTCCCTTTAGAGCTCAAAAAATTAGAGAAATGACTGCCACAATAAGTAGATTAACATTTCTTCTAAAGACATGAGGTATCCAAATAAGCAAGATTTTAATTGCAGTAATTACTTGACTTTAATAAAATAAGTGTATGTATTAAGTGTATTTCATCAAAGTAAACTAATTTTTATTCATACCACTAGACGTAATAATAAGAGTTAACAAATCAGAAGCATTGTTTCTGTCCTAAGAAGCTTTAGAAGCACTAAGGAATTAAGGATTTGCTAATAAAAAGTGGTGAATAAACAAAAGCCACAGAATGATTTTAAGAAGCTTGAATAAGCTAGAGAAATCAATGCAAGATAAATGAGAATCCAGAGAAATCTGATTTATATTAAAAATCCCTAAAAAGAATCATGCATCTTAGTCTGGGTGAAATAAAATCAGTGTGTCTTTTTTCCGGACCTGAACAGACGTGCCCAAAATGCAGATTCCACCACAAGAGAGGTCATTTCTTGGGAAATTCGGGACAGATAGAGGTGATGATTCTGGCAGAGGTGTGTCATGCCAAGAAGCAGATCTCAGTGACAAGGATAAAACCAGGATGAGAGAAAACTGACAGAAGATGACCAGAATATAAATATCCAGATATATGAGCCTAACATTTTTCTCCAGTTCTAATTTTATGGTGCTACTTGAAATTGTAATAAATAAACAAAACCCTGCCGCTTCAGAAGGGGAAATCAGTGATCAAAGAGCTCTTTCAAGGCACCATTAAAATAAGGCATTCAATTTATGCTTGTACTGAAGCACATACGCTGTTATTTAAGCAGCTCTGGGTCTTTCATTTTTCAGCTATTGGCAGTGTTGGACCCTGAGCCCCTACTCAGGCTTTGCTCACCAGCAGCACTATCTTTGATTCAAGCATTTTAGTGCTGTAACTTTAAGCCCAGACCTGCAAAACGCCAACCTCACTCAAGAAGTGCTGAGCGCCCTCAGCTGTCTGAAAAGCACTTTGTTTTCTGACAAAATTTCAGTCTGAGTTTACTGCCTCAAATAGCCTCAGAAAAATTCTCCTTCTGTACTTTTTCTTGCAAACCAAATTATTCCCACTATTCACCACGCTCCCAGTGCCACAAGTAGGAACACATTCCACTAGATCAGGCTTCTTAAAGCCCCATCCAACCTGGCCTTGAATACTTCCAGGAGTGAGGCATCCATAGCTTTTCTGGTGGACTTGGGCCCGTGTTTCACCATCCTCCTTGCAAAAAAAAAATTACTCTTATGTGCACTCTAAACCTACCCTCTTTCAGTTTCAAACTGTTTTCCTTTATCCTGTCACTACTGGTCCTGTTAAAAAGTCTCTCTCCATCCTTCTTACAAGCCCCTGTTAAGTATTGAAAAGCCTCAATAAGGTGTCCCCAGAGCCTTCTCTTCTCCAGGCTGAACAGCTCCAACTCTTTTAGCCTGTCTTCACAGGAGAGGTGCTCCAGCCCTTCGTTCATTTTCATGGCCACCTTCTGGATCTGTTCCAACCGGTCCAAGGCTACTTCTCCCCAGCCTTCTACCAAAACCGTGTGAGCATGTTTTGAGATGGCACAAGTGAAACTGTTTTAGGTAAAAACTGATCCAGGTAAAAAAAATCTCTGGCCTGGTTCTCTCTGATCTGGTTGTCTGTATGTCTCCACCTGCACTTCTTTCAGTGGCAGTGCTGTCTCAAACAAGCTTAAACACCATACAAACTGCACTCCAAGCCTCCTTGCAGGAGCTACATTCCCAGGTACACTGGGGTATTCCTACAGTCATCACAAAGACAAGCCAAGGCTGCAACATGAGACTGTCCCTTAAATGATCAGGGGAATACTGCAATTTATAAGATGTGCTTGCAAGCTTCATTTCCACCCAGTAGAAGCCACAGCATCTCAAGAGCAAGATGAGGATATGGTCCCACATCCTCTGGAGTACTGCTGAGGGTTCATGGCTTGTAGACCCAGAAGATGCTCTAGAAAAAAAACCCAGTTACCTCCTATCAGGAGTGTGATCTGGGGTCTCTTATCGGGAAACTCTGTATTGTACCATCCTCCATAATGTTCTGGAATTGTACTCTTAGGGGTTTGACTTCGCTGCATTCCATCAAAAATGCCAGTGCAGCTCAGTTCACTGGGGTAGCACTATTTCCCTCCTCCAGATTGTGTAAAAAGAGAAATAGTGATGAGTGCAATTACACAACCCACCAGAGTGACATTTTCCACATTTAGCAGGAAAGCAGCTTGTGGAGTCAAAGAGCTCTTCAACCAAAAATCCTAGCAAGACATTTGAGGTAAAAACAAAATAAGGGGTATGTATGACTGAACGCCTTAGAAAGAGATTTTTAAAAAGGATTTAAGTGGTAAAATTAATGAAGAACTCATTTGCTTCCAGGCTATAGTTGAGAGTTATGCCTTTTAAAACAATGTTTTTAATACAATATAATGCTTTTTTACATTTAAAATAATGTTATATCCAAATATTTTTATTTTGACCATCTCTTTGCAGCCAGGAGGCAATGCTTTCTTTATGTCATAATGTATGATGGGAGCCTGGCTCATCCATCCCCATGGCCCATATGGTGGTGTGGAGCTGTTCTCTTCTAATGATGAACAGGTGCATTTCAGGATAAAGAAAACAGTCTTATCTGTGAGATATTTTTGTCATAGTACTTTCTGAATAGAGGCTTCCTCACCTCCATTCTGGTTTAATTTCCTCTTGAAGATTTATATAAGCATTAAGAAGTCACTTCTTCCAAGGGGAGTCCGCTGTGCTGGACAGTCCGCTGTATGTGATTTTCCCCCACAAGGTGCACTGTCATTGCTCCTTGGCTGTCCAAGACTTCTCCATCTGACCTGGAATCCTCACATTCCATTCCCCTCTTCCATGGCTCTCCAATTCCTTCTCACTTAAACCCTAAAATAGTCCCACTTTTATTTTTGACCATCCTTAGGCAAAAGTAAACCTCCCTCCCACATCTCTGAGCCCTGGGTCATGTTTGCTCGTTGATCTGCCTGTGTTTTCCTGGCACGGCTGTACTTGGCAGCAGTGCCAAATTCCAAGGGCTTCAGACATTTTCTGCTGTCCGCTGCCTTCTTGTTGCAAATTTCACACTCAGAAAGAGCAAAAGAAAAGGGCATACATGACTGTATGTTTAAACTCTACTGGTATTCTGGAGCTCCTGACCTGTTCAACCGATGATGATCTGGAAAGAGAATTGCTGCCATCTATTGGAAAGAAAAAACAAGGATGGTGGTCAGTTTGGTTTTTAGCTTTTCTGCACATTTATCCATCTTATTTTTGTCATGGCAGCTGTTGAGTGAAATGTACTGCATCCTGAGTTGACACCAGTATCTGCTCAGTGGTCACAGAAGGAGAAGACAGCCTGAACAAGGATCTTACAGTGCTGTGGATGTCAGTTCATCTCTTCTGCACTGACAGAGACAGAATCGCAAAACCACCAGACTTGTGGTTAACATTTTGCTCTTCTTCTCTGCAGAAAGTCTAAAGCATCTTACTGACAGGCAGAAAATTACTTTGTCATCAGAGCTCCTAATGCAGGGCCAGGTACCGAGAGGAAATAGTGTGGAGTTCCTTCCATGGCTGCTGCTCTTGCTAGACTGAGGATAAGTGGGATATCTTTGCTAGTTTGACTCAAATCACTAAATTTATTAGAAAAAAAAAATACAGATATTTTTGACTGGTGACAGAATGAGTTGGTTTCAAGAAAGAAATGAGAGCTGCTGGTGAGGAAATCCAGCAACTTGGTACAATCAAACTGCAAGTCACTTGAGGAAGAAAAAGTCTGAAAAATAAAACTTGAAAAAAAACCCTGAAAAATTGTGATATTACAATTTCCCTACACGCCAGCAGTCTCTGCATTAGATCACCTAAAAGTTGTACTAGAGCTTCTTTACTCTCCTGTGTCATTGCACAGGAGCGTTATATAACTGCAGTTGTAAAAGAAGTTATCCATTTGGCTGTATGTGGGAGGGAAAGAGGTACACAACACACTGCATTAAACTCACAGAATGGGCCAAAAGCAGTTAGACACATTCTTTGCACTACCTTTGCTTCACACATCCTGCCCACAGCAGGTTTATTAGACTGAAAACAGGACCTTGGGTCACTTTTTTTCTACTGTTTTATTTCTGTCATCTTTTGGCTTCCTGGGCTTCCTTTTTGATGATTTTCCCTTGGAAGGTAAGAACAGTATCAATAGCAATAGGTTCAATACTGGACTGATAATCAAAAATCCATTATGATCCCAGATTTAACATGTCATACCATCTGTCAGTGGCAGATAAACATTCAGACCATACATCTGACTTTCATGCTCTTTGTGGCTCATTTACTGTAGATGATAATCTAAGGCCTGACGCTGCTTAACGTAAATTTTACCAGCTGGCTCTGAGCCCTCTCCAGGCCATGGTAGCACTTATTGTTGGAAGAAATGAATGCATTTCATTATCTTACTTCTCTCTAGGTTATGGTGACATTCATCACAGAGTACTGCTGACTGCAGAAGTTGGATGTGCTTTATAACAGCCCCTCTCCCCCACTTAATCTGCTCAAAGCCTGCAAGGAACATATCTTTATGGTGTTTTCAAATTACCTGTCAGTTGGAAATTAAGCTTAATCAGCAAATCTGAAGTCACAGCAAACACTCCAGCGTTTACGCTGGCAAGAGGCCCAGGTATTAATCAAGGTTAGTAGTTCTTCCACAGACCTGCAGATAGCTCTGTGGCAGAATAAAGCAAAGCCTCTTTAGGTACCTGAGCTGCTCAGAGGAAGCGATCCAGACTGGGCTAGTGCATATTCCTTGTGTCCTCAGAGAGAAGTCGGTCTTTGGGCTATGTCTATACATTATCTATGAGATCCTGGCCAAAATCAGGAGTTTCCAGCAGCTACTGCAGCAACAGTCAGGAAGCCAATGCTGAGACTAGAAAGACAGGAAGAGTAAAGCCAACATAAGAGAGTCAGAGGCACAAGTTTCACATAATCCGTGACAGACAGAGAGATGGATAAATCATAAGCCCTGAGTGTATATATGTAGAGATATTCACAGAGAGGGGTTCTTTGTACCAAAGCTTTCCAAAGTTCAAGCCTTGGCTGATTCTCAGGACTCAGCTCCCAGACAACTGCAAAAACAGTATCTAAGCTGTTAGCCCAGACCGATGTGACAATTAAGCACAATCCTCCATCCTTTCAGACTCAGCTAAACTGAATTATCCCACATTTGCTAGGGAGTAAGGGTGTACACAAAGACTGTTTCCATGGCTCAGCTGCCACAAGGAAATTTTTTAAGTAACTTGACAGCATCTGAACCCTCAGACCCAGAGCTGGCCGATGTCTATTTTGCAAACAAATGTTATGGAGTGGTGTGGGGAAAGCTGGACACTTTTATACCTCATACCTGCACATATTTATTATCTATGCTGCACAGCACAGATAGATGGGCTACTCCTAACTCAGCCCAGCAGTTCAGACAACTCACCAGGAGAGCCAGAACAGATCTCCTTCCTACACAGAGCCCACACATTTCATTTCTCTGTGTCACCTATAACCTGCAGAATGGAGGATTCATCACATGAGAAACTGTGGAGAAAAAAAATCTGAGTAAAATAGGTGGGTCCAAACAATTGCTTTATCCCTTGCATTCCCACAAGGCTGATGTGCAGCAGGAGTTTTGTGCAAACACTTTAATCTTCCTTAAATATATGCCATTTTTGCCTTCATGTAAATAAATCAAATTGTCTAATATTTTTTATTTTTCACAAGGCCTCTTTGGTTATTTATCTCCTTTCCATATCTACAAGGACTCTAATTTTTCTTTGGCTTTTAAAAAGCAAAGTGTTTCATTCCAGTTAGAATCAGATACATCACTTCTGCTTCCAGGCAACCCACCTCCATTTCACAACTGCAGGCAAGGACTGTTCTTGCATTTGGATCCCTTCAAAGAATTGTGAGATACATAAATCTTACTGGCAGTGAAGTACACACTGAAAAGCTAAACTGCTCCCCCAAAACTTGGGTATTTGTGGCTTAAATAAGATCTGTTCCCAAAAACTAATTCTGGGTACTAAAACAAGACCCAGGATTACTGAGGGAACAAACAGCTATCAGAAGTGTAAAAAAATAGCAAATGTTTCTTTAAACTCCTCTGACAAGTAAAACTCAATTTTCTTTGCTGCACACGCAGTAAGGACTTGCTGTCTGCAAGAACTTAGCTCAGAGCCCAAATAAAAAGCCATTATGAGCTTCCAGTAACTCTGTTCTTCAGTCTCACAGAAGGTTTCTTTATTACCCCTCTAACTCCCATACACTCCTGTCTAACATCCAGTCACAGATGCAGTGATGGGAGACGACAGTAATTCCAAGACCACACTCCCTCATGCAGAGAAGATCTCACTGTACCTACAAGGAGATAGACTCTGTTCATTAGCAGTGTAAGCAAAAAGCACATGGATTATGGGCTCAGCATGCATAAATCTGCCATCAGACCTGCTCTTTGCCACGTAGGTGGTCTCAAATGTTTGCTGGCTTTATTTCTTGGGAGATATGTAAGCTGCACCCTGTTTAAATGCTGAACCTGTAAAAGGACTGCTCCCTGCCAGTGTCCATCATCCACTATCCAGGCACCTTACTTCTCTCCCTCATGCTGGGGAATCCCTGGCTGTGGCACTTGGAGGGCAGCTGGGGAGACCAGCCTGTGGAAAGGCATGATTTCATTAAACAACAGACAGTTCACAACTCCTAGGAGATGGCAAAGCAGCATTTTCAAATCAAAAGAGCTTATTTTCGAGCCATGTGGTTATTTAATGAAAGATTGGTATTTTCCACATCGGAAACTGACATTTTAGCTACATTGGCTACAATTTTTCACATTGTAAATGTAGGAACCAAAACATCATAGTTGGCTTTATTACTTAAGAACAGGCAGTTGAAGTATTCCCAGGCCGGCATCCTGCTAAGCACAGTCACCAAGCACTGGGGCTGTGCAAGGTGAACGACCCCAGCCAACCCCATCCCTGGAATCTGGCATTTAAAGGCTTCCAGGGCCAGATATCACATCCAGCCACGTTGTTTTTACAGCCATTAATGGACTATATCCCCACAGCATGGCAAACCCCTTAACTGATTTGATCCTGTAGCAAAAATCACTAAAATGCCTTGTGCAATAATGTTCCCTTTTGTTCACCTCCTACCCACCTCTTGATCCTGTCTTTCAGGCCTCGTGCCAGGAGAAGCCATTCCTCCCCTTGTACTGGGCAGTGGTGAGGCCACACCTCGACTGCTGTGCGCAGTTCTGGATCCCTCAATTCAGGAAGGACATTGAGGTGCTGGAGGGGGTCCAGAGAAGAGCAGTGGAGCTGGGGAAGGGTGTGGAGCACGAGTCCTGTGAGGAGCAGCTGAGGGAGCTGGGATTGTTCATCCTGGAGAAAAGGAGGGTCAGGGGTGACCTTCTCACTCTCTACAAGTCCCTGACAGGAGGGTGCAGCCAGGTGGGGGGTGGGCTCTTCTGGCTAACGAGCGGCAGGATGAGAGGACATGGCCTCCAGCTGCACCAGGGGAGGTTTAGGTTGGATGTTTGAAGGAATTTCTTCACAGAAGGGGTGATTAGACATTGGAACGGGCGGCCCAGGGAGGTGGTGGAGTCACCATTCCTGGAGGTTTTTAAGGAAAGTCTGGACATGGCAGTCAGTGACATGGTCTGTTTGACATGGTTTATAAACGGGACTCGAAGATCTCAGAGGTCTTTTCCAACCTCATCGATCCGCAGGATTTTTCCCCCCGAGGAGCAGTGCTCCCCACACGACCTTGCTGCTCCATGGAGCACTTGGCTCCCGCTCCCGCTGGGCCAGTGGACCTCAGGGCAGTAGCCGGCAGAGCGTACAGGAAGCGAACAGTGGGTGCCCGGGAGGTGGGAGGCGCGGAGCTGGGAAGTCCCCGGGGAGGAGGCGGCGGAGGCGGGGACGGCGGGGGAGGGCGGGCAGTCCGTCCGTCAGCTGAGCGGGGTCGCCGCCGTCATGGGTGCGCCGTGAGGGGTGAGCGGGGACGGGGTCCCTGAGGCCAGCCCAGAGCAGGGGGCGGCGGTCGGCATGGTCGGGCTCGCCCGGTGACTCGGCGGATCCGGGGTGGGCCTGCGGGAAGGAAGGGCAAGGCGCGGAAACGCCGTTTGGCGGCTCCCGGGGCCGGTCTGGCCCAGGGCCGGAGCGGCCTGCCTGGGCAGCGGCGGGTGCGGGCGCCGTAGCCTCCCCAGTACCCAGCGGGGTGTGCCGGAGAACGGGAAAAGGTGACAAGAAAGCGAAAATGAAAGTTAAAAATCAACGGAAACGGTATCTCGGCGTGAAAGGCGGCGCCGGGGCGCTGACAGGGCCGGGTGGGCGGCGGGGCCCGAGTTCTGTCAGGGCTGGGAAGGGAGTGGGTGAGGCGGGAGTCTCGTTTCGTTCCCAGAGGGATGGGCGCCTGAGGAAGGGTTAGTTGGCCCGAAAGACGTCTTGGGGATCGTGTTTTAGGCCCATGGGGGATTAACGTAGACTCACGGATACTCTGGTGTAGCGGGGTCAGAGGGATTGAAGGTGCCTGTGCGCTGTGACAAGGCATGTGGCTTGTGTGTCTTAATAAAATGTGTGTGATTATGCTTTCTTTATAATTGGGCAAGAAATTGAGAGTTTTCTCTTGGCAAACCTTGTAATAGCTGCTTCGGAGATGTCCAGCAAGTTGAAGGGCTGTCCTGCTGAAAATGGAGAGCATTCCAAGAGTAAAATGGAAAATGGAGTGGACAGCATCGCTGTCCCAGCCCTTAACACCTACACCCCAGAAGAGATGTTGCAGCAGATGAAAGAACTAATCACTGAGAACAATGAGTTAAAAGGTAAATGCATATGTGAGCTGGTCTTGAAATGCAAGAGCCCTGAGTCTCTTCTGAAGGGTTTGTTTTGTCCTATGTGTATGAATTCTGTGCTCATTTGCCTTTGCTGGGTAGCATTCGATGTATAAATGACTCTGCAAGTGACAATGCCAGTTTGATAAGACACGTCAATAGGATATTTGGCAGCACACATCAAATTGAATTGGTGTGGTAGATTAGGGGGAGAACAGCCCAATGTAAGAGTGATTTCCTTGCTCTAGAATTTTATATATAAGCAGTATAGCACTGTGTATTTTAGAAGGTGACGTGAAAAATCTCTTCCTATGATGTGCTTTTCGCTCATCAGCCTCTAAAAGCTTTTTTTGGTTTGTATTGTAGAACTGCTGGCTCCATTACAAACATTGTGCCAAAGCTGCATCAGGAGGGGTGGGTACTGTACCTTCTGTACTTCAAAAAGTAGTGGTGGCTATGGCAGGGTACATCTGGGAGAAACCAGTAGCCTTCCCTGAAAATCCCTAATGGTTTGAGTCCTTCACGTGAGATAGTTTTGTTTCTGGATCCCAGGAATTTAGGTATTAGTTATTTTTTTCTTTAAATGGTTAGAGCAAAACCCAGGGGATCTGAGAATTGTCTGTGTAAAAGACAGAGGTATCTCACTGTTTATATGACAGCAGAGCATGAAGTCACATATTTGCTGTATTGTGGTTTTACACTAGTGTTTAAATTCTTCCTGAATCATTTGTGGACCTGATCCAAGTTCTATGTCTCATGGGTATCTAGCAGGAAAATTGTTTGTAGAAGTACCTCTGGTATTTTGCTAAAAGGTCCTGTATCATATAAGATAATGTTCTGGGACATATTTACAGCTGCTGTAACTCATAACTTGCAGAATCATTCTCCAGACTTCATTTTTTTTTTCATAAGCTGAAGGATTTATGGGCAGTTTATAATATGACATCAGGACATAATGGAAGTTACTGGAAAATACAAGTGTAAAGGATTTTAAGCAACCGGCTTTGAGTTGTTTACTTTAAAAAAGGCATGTCTAAAATAATTTAATTGATCTGCCTAAAAAACCTGTAAGCATTTTGCAATAGTAAGACTGATACTGTTACATACTGACTTTGTTACATACAGGGAACTGACTTGGCTGTAAGGTGTTTGGTATATTTTTTCAGTGCTTGCAATCGAATCTTAACCAAATGTTGGAGGAGAGCATTGTTGGGCATAGTTGAGACATTTGATTTGATAGCATCTCTATCTGTTTCCAGGCAGTAATTTACCAGTCTAGGATGTTTTCCCTGCCAAGTCTGAGTAGTTTCAGAAGCTCAGTTCAGCAGTTTCATTTGGGCTGATCATGTAAATACCACACACAGCAAGATACCAAATACATCTTATGAACAATCCTTCTGACTTCTTGGTTTAGGAAAAAGTCAAGAAGTCAGTGAGTGTGAGCATGTGATCTCAGCAGTGGATTTAAAGCTATTTATTATAGTGCTAACGGACTATGATAAGTTTAGTTTTGGCTTGGTATTTAAGGTATGCCAGACAGAGGCTCACATTTCATACCCAATTATTGCCAACCCATTTGATACTGAAGAATGCTGAGCTCAGTGTAGTGGAAATCTGCTGTTTCATGGACAGAGTATTAATGTGATTCAATGTCTTGTCTCTGGCTATCATTTAGAAGCCATGAAGTTGCACAACCAAGCTATGAAGGACCGATATGAGGAACTTTCCACCTGGAGAGAGAAGCAGAAAGAAGAACGAGAATTTTATGAGTTAAAGTTTAAGGAGGCGAAGCAGTGCTTGCAGGCCAAGTGCATTGAAAATGAACAGCTACAGCAGCAACTTCAGAGCTTAAAGGAAAGAGAAGAAGGAGGTGAAATGGTAAATAAGGAATTGGTTAGATTGACATGCTTTTGAATTGAAAGTCTGGAGCATTCAGTCCCTTCTATGATTCTAGGATTCATCACACTGGAAGGTTTGGAGATTTGTTAATATCTCCATTTTTATCCTTAGCTCTAACAAATGGTCTTGACCTGACTTACTTTATAAAATGAGGCCTTTCAAAGTGTAGTAACAGAAAATTATGGCACACCTGAGATAATACACATTTTCGTTAACTTTTAATAAACAATAATAATTAAACTTTTTTACCTAATAAATAAGAATTAGCATTTCTTGCTGATTTTTCATTTATTCTTGGATATCTCTTGACTTTATCCTTCCCTTTGCTTGTTAGATTATCAGTCTCTCATGATCATTTAATTGTTTTTTGTATTGTGTTTCTAGGAGCATGTTTCCAGGGAGAAGTTGACACATAAACAAGCAAAAAAAAATTATGTGCCATCTATTTTTATTATATCAGTCTTCTTTTATGAAAGCTGATTTACTGAAGTCAGATTAGATTTGTGCTTCTGCTGCTCCATTTGAGTCTGACTGAGCTTTCTCTCTGTGTCCTGCCTTTGGCTCTGTTACACATCATTTCTAATGTTGCAGGTGGTTGCACAGTAGCCAGGCAACATTTTGCAGGTGGTACTGAAGGCGTCTGTGGGCAAAGCCGATCAAAACAAAACCTGCTTTGTGTCCCACATGGTCATGTGAAAAGTTACTCAACAAGAAGTTCCATGCAGAGCCAAACTGATGCATTCTGGTGTCTGGGACCTCCAGGACCCATGTGGATTCTCTGTTGTCTGATGAAGGATGAGTGTATTAACGTTTTGCTCAACAGAGTCACTAGTAGATTCTCCTTTCCTCTCCTGACTGTTTTATGGAACTCTTTAAGAAATGTTTCAGCATGTAAATCAAAATTGTCCAATAAACTCAGAAGATGCAAGGGGGAGGAAAGTCATGTTTAAATAGTGTGATTGTGTAAGTATTACTTACACAGTCTTTACAGACTGAAAGTTGTGTTTCAGGATTGTCAAGAAAATTCAGGATTTCATAAATCATTCAGAATGTCTTAAATCTGGAGTATTTTCTTAAGGAAACGTAGGGGATTTAAAATCCTTCTACCTGTTGTAGAACTTCTTCTACTTTGAATGCTTAAAGTATGCTGTTGCCAGAGTTTTCCAGCCTGCTTGAGAAATCTAAAATCTCTCTCCTTCACTGGAACTGACTCTAAATGCGTCCTCTTACAGTATAAGCACAAAATCAGAGGCAGCAGCAGGTCAGAGAGGGAGAGTGCTATTGTGGGATGAGAGACGCTGTCAGCATAATTTGGAGACTTGGCATAATCGTAGCTTAGAATGTAATTCAGACTCCAGGAATTGTCCAGAATTTGCATTGATGGTATGTGGTGTAATAAAGGCATTATCAGGAGGTGGAAGGCTTGGATTACAACATGAGGAAGAAACAAACTCAGAGGGAAAGTTTCATAATGGGGAGTGGCATTTAAAGGAGAGGGGAAAATGAGTCTTGCTGGTTATGTAGAAGCTTAAGAGAGGGTTTTGAATATCCTAGAGAAAGGGAAAAGGCAAAAGGCAAAGGAGATGGTCATGATTGGAAGGAGAGAAGTGTGGGGAGAATCTGTAGGGAACAGAGACTTTGTAGAAGGGATCTAGGACTTTGTGAGAAAGTCAGGGAATCAGGGAGATTTATACATGGAAATGGGGTACAAAGAAGTTACATGGTGGGGAAAGGCTAAGAATGGGGCATGTGGAAAAGCTCACTGCCCACTGGTCTTTTCTCCCTTGAATGTTGGTTAGATTTGGAAAAAGAGGAATAGGGATATGGGTGAAAAAATGCAATAATTGTGGAGGTTGGCGGATACCCTATGTGGTAGCAAAGGGTATAGATTGAGGCAAAAATTTACATCCTAATTATCAGTGCATTGAAAGAACCAGTCCCATGTTTTCCAGCAGCATGATGCCCTGTGTTTGATTAACTTGGTTTCACAGTTTAGACTTCTTGCTGTTGAGTGAACCACAACATAGTTTAGGGGTCTGTACAGTGTGGTTTTCCAGGCAAGCCTGAACAGAAAAGAAGGGATGTAGGACACTGTTACGTTTACGCTCTGTGCTCCTTGGCTGGTGTTCCCTTTTGGTCAGCTAATGCAGGGTGTGTTTACCCCAGGAGGGCTGCATGGCTCCTGAGAAGGAAGTGAGGCAGCTGAAGTCCCAGGTGCAGCGGCTCCAGGCTGAGAAGGCAGATCTGCTCGCCATCATTTCAGAGCTCCAGGTCAAGCTGAACATCTCAGCAGAGGATTCCTTTGTGGAGATTGGGATGAACGTAAGTAAAGGGAATAAAAGGAACACAGTAACCTGCAGGCAGGTACCAGCCTAAAAAATTCTGTGATTCTTTGGTCTCTTATATTACCTGCTGTAGAGCACTTGCGTATTACAAGATGTAGTGGTAAAGGACGTGGAATTAATTTTTGTCCTTCCTCTTTAAAGCTCTAAGTAAATTAATTTCATAGATAGCCTCCATTGCACTTGTTAAAAAATGTTAAGTTTTGTCTTAGTTGGAATTTCTGGGAACATCAGTGCTATGTTTTGTTAAGGGGCAATACCTGTGCCTAGGGGGCATTTTCTTTTGAGGGTAGGGCTTACTTCCTACTGACAGATAGGTAGAGATGCAGGCAAACAAAACGAAGTGCAAAATTCTGTTATAGAGTATTCTGTAGAGGCATAAATATGTACCTTTTTTACGGCTCTTGTATCTGGAAAATCTTCACAGGCAAACTGAAATGTGAAAATGCAGACCTCTGCTATCCCTTTATCCCCCATATCCTCTCTCTGGAAAGTAGATGTGCAACAAGAAATTAAAATAATGTAATTAAAACTTGTTTGGAGTTGTCAGAGAAAACTCAGGGGTCAATTCTTTTTTTTTTGCTAGAAGGATTCTCCTTTGGGCTACAAAGATCAAGAAGTGGGGTTTGTAGTGGGAAAGAAGAGTGGTTCTTTTAGGAGGCAGGAGAGTGATTTCTAGGCTTATATTGAAAGTCACCTGGAGTGCCAGTGACTTGCTGTGTGGTGCCCAGTCATCTTCACAAGGGAGAGTGGCTGTGGAAGTTGCTGATGAATGGAGAAGGGAAAATCTCAGTGTTGTTCCTCTTCTCTGATCAAGCTGGAAGAGATACAGGGAAAGGCATGTGAAGTATTTAAATCAAGAATTTCCAAACATTATCTGTAGGAGTTTGGTTTTTTTTATCTATATGGCCATGATAGCAACTCTCCCTGTTTTTCTTCATTCCTTAACTCAAATAAATAAAACTCTGTCCTGCGTAGTCCAAATACCAACCTAATACTGTTTTTTTCTCTCCTAGGAAGGGGAAATAAATAGAACTGCAAAGGAACATCAAGAGAATAGTGGTGAAATGCCCAGTAGTGTTCCTGTTTACATGTACGTAGGTTCTTGTGTGATGTGTGTCATTCAGACTTTTGCCTCAGGTTTCATTTTCAATGTAAGGAAACTTCTTCCTATGAGGAATGCACTGGAAAATCCTCTTTTTATTTGGCTTTGCACCCCTCCATTGCAGTAACTCTACCTTCCTAGCATGTGGTAAGACCCTCAGCTCTCTGACATTTTTCCTTCCAATTTTTACTAGCTGACAAGAGGGAGTGCATATTCTGGCCAGTTGGCCAGGTATTTATGGACATTCTGACTTGCCAACTCTTCAGGCTTTTAAGGGAGTCCAAACAGAAAAGACAAAGATAGAGGCTGCAGGGACTTCTTCCCTCCTAATCATTGGAGACCATCTAATAGAGTCTGTCCTCTACCCAATTATACTGATGTTGATAAGAGTTAGAGGTCTTGCAGTCTTTCAGATCTGACCTTGTTTGTGTGTGGTTGGTATGAAGCGTATCCATGATGGGGTAGACACACAGTAAAACAACATAGTCCTTGCTTTTCAGGTTACTGGGTTTAAGATACCAGCATTCTGTTCAGGTTACTTCTCAAAATTTGATCGTTACGTCAGCTGTAGGACACAAGGGACTTTCTTGCCCCTGGCTGAACCTTTACTCCTTGTGGACATAGACATCTGATACTGTTAAACTTTCTATTTTGGATACTGCCCAATTTAGCAACTAGGTGGTTTTGGCTGAACTCTTATTTACTCTGTGCCTTTGCTTTTGAAAGAGAAGGATATGGAAAATGCTAAGGACATAGAAGGCCAGAAAACTGTGCTCCACGTACAAGTTGTCACTTCCTATGTCACTGCAAGGGAGAACAGTGTTTCAATGTAGTATCATAGAAACTTGTCCCTCAGCATGCAGTTAAGAAGTTGAAATAGGAGGGAAAAAAAAAGGCATTACAGTTGTGGATGAAACTGAGAGAGGTGCTGACCACAGACTGGGCTGCAAATATTAAGCTTGTTTTTAGTTGTGGCTTGTGAGAACACTGATTATAAGAAGACATTCCCTGTGCAACTTGCTTACCTTTGGAGGAGAATCTGGGCCATATCTACAAGAACAGGGGGCATACGTACCTCTTAAAGTATTTCCAGCGTCACCACGTGTCTTTGTCCAGCACTGAAACTTTAGATGGGTGCTGTTAACAGGTTCAAAGAAATGTGATCCACTCAGGATGGATTTATTTCTGTAGGGGTAGAACTGCACTAAAAATCCCCTGATAAAAGTTATTTACTTAAAGTATCCTGGCTGAACACTGTCTTTTGGGTATTGAATTTTGCTCACCAGAGGTTTCTAGCTTTCAGGAGCACACAGAAGACTCTGCTTTGCTTTCTTTTCTGAACTACAAAAGCAAGGTTTTTAACACATGCTGTTTTACAGCTGAGACTCTGAAATGTACAGTATAACTTGCCTATCTTCCATATAGTTTGGGGATTTTGACTTTCTGTCTAGATGGCCATAAAAATGGAGGTAACGGTATACAGTATTTTATCACTTACCCTATTTTTCAGATCTTTGTATTTGTTCTGGTTCACTTTACAGTAGCATAATGCGATTTTGGAAAGAGCTATAGAATGTGAGGAGGGTGAAACATTAAAGAGATTTTTTCTGAAAAACAAAGTGATTTCTGATAACCATTTTTAGTAGGCTATGCTTTCTTTTCCTGTAAAGGAGCGAGGCAGAGATAAGAAATGTTCCATGTTTTATTGCAAAAATGTTTGTAGGAACAGACAGCAGCCCTTTGCAGAAAGGGCTGCAGAATAGGTCAGAATAAGTGCATTGGGTTTTGTATCGTCATGACTGCTTTTGCTTTCCTTGCTTAAGTGCTAAATTGTTCCCCTAGCTGGAAGGGGACTGCCTGAGCCCTTCATTTGCACACACAGGGGCTGTGGCTACTGGTCTTGGCTTTTGGGAATTGGGAATGAGCGCTTTGCTCAGAGCATTGGTTTCCAGCAATGCGGGAAATGGTGGCCTCTCAGACTGGGTCCCAGCATCAGGGTTAAGGGAGTGCGCTGCTAAAGGGGTAGCTGTTGTTATTTACATCTGGTTTGGTTTGAAGCAGGAGCAAATCTGCAGATGAATCTAAGAATTTGGAGTCTGAGGAGCTAACTGTGAGCCAGCTGCTCTGCTGCCTTAGAAATGAAACTCAGAAGAGGGAAAAACTTGAGAAGGAACTGCAGGATCACAAAGAGAGGTATGAAGTAGGTGCACTGTAACATTTGGAGCTATTTTCTTTCAGGGCTGCTGCAGTTACCAAGTCTCTGAATGATCAGCAACAAGCTGAAATACCAGTGTGATTTGGATGGGGAATTTCCTCAGCACTCAGTTGTAATAACATTTTGTGGTTGTCCTTATAGGCATAAACCACAGGTTCTCTTCCATGGGCAAAAGAGATTTTATTTTCATTTCCTGAAGCGCCACAGATTAAGGCAAATTGCCCATTTCCTCTTGGGTTGGAACTATCCCCGAGTTATTCAGAAAGATATGATGACTAGTTGAGGGTGTTCTCTCCATTCAGTCCTCCACAGTTATTTGATTTTGTATGAATCATCTCTATGTGGGGCCCTAACCAAATCACTATGTCTAAAACAGGATTACAGTCCTCTTCGTGATACTGGCAGGCTACATTTAGCAGTGTGTGAGCTTGCAGAAGCTCCACAGAAATGTCTAAAATAAGTTTAATTCCAAATTTGTCTAAGAGAGAGAGTTTTCACAGTGAGACCTGCATGAGGGTCTGTCACAGCTCAGTTCTGTGGGTGTAAATCAGCACGACTGTTCAGGAGTGGTAAATTCCCCAGGCAGTTCCAGATCCCCACTCCACAGAGACAGAGTAAGACTTCCTGGACATTATCTGCTATGAAAGGTTGGTGTCACAGTAATTGCTTCTATGTAGTCTTCCTAGAAGAGGTAATGAGCATAACCAAACAATTCTTAGAAACAGCCCCTGAAAATACCACAGGAAAACAGGCAATATTAATCACAGGATTCAGTGAACAGACTGACCAATTATTTCCAAAGAGTTGGCAGTTTTGGTCTGTACCAAAGATCAGCCCCTTTGGACTCAATGTCATGACCTTCACCACACCTATAGACTTACACATTAATTTTAATTAGATGTACACAGTGTCCTGTGTTCTTCAAGAACCCCCATGGTTGTGCAGGCCTTCCTGCATATCTGTGCTTTCCATTCTGCCTTGTGCTTTTTTGTGGCTGTGATGTTACAGAGAGAATACCTCACTTGCATGAAATCCTTGCATAGTCACAATCTCACCTGAAACATACACCAAATCCATCATTATTGGCTCCTTCTCTTTTCCAGACTGTCAAAGCTGGAGAAGGAAACCAGAAACTGCCTGGAGAGTGGGACACAAACTGAACAGGAAGAAGAGAGTTCAGAAGCTGTAAGTACCTGTCCTCAGCCAAGATACAACAACATACAGCTGACAGGTTGAGGTCAGCAGTCTCAGGGTCTAGATTTCCACTTGCACTCAGGGAGCAGGGGGCAATTGTCCTGCACAGGGAATGGAAGTGAACTTTGAACTCTGCAATACGTATCTTAGAGGTAGTTCCAAATTACACCAGCCACTGCAAAGGGGTGGGATTGGTGGCCAGGAATTAGGGAGATTTGGCATAACTGCAGTTATACCTCATTGCCCTGGCCATGCCCAGTAATCAGAGAGAAATACAGTAATTTCTAGGTCCAGAAATCATCTAGACTGGGTGAATTTCCTTGCTGCTGCCTAGGTCAGCTTTTGGATCAGAATCTAGTGACAGCATACTGTAAAACAGACTTTAAATGTGGAGCTCATATGGCACCTGCTTTAGGTTTGTTCACAGTGTTAGTGGGATTATAATAGCAGGGCATAACTATCTTGGATTGAGACGCAGTTCCAGGCAAAAACTTAGTCCTGATGTTTTCAATTACGGGTTTGAAAGAATGCTGGGGTTGGGATTCAGCTCCAGTCAGATGCTTAAACTTCTGTGCCTGCAGCTGTAAGCTTCTGTGTGAGGTGAGCATGCAATCCCATAGCCTTGGAGATCCATGCTGGTTCAGTGCAACTGCATAATACAGGCAATGAAGAGTGCTTGTATGTGAGGTGTGTGGGTTTCTGAAGTGCTGCATGGGACTTGGAAATACGCTATGGGACCTGTTGGAGACCTGTGCCCTTCTGAAGGTCAGGGCAAGTCTTTTAGGGCAGGACTGGATTGGTTAAACAAGACCAGTCTGCAGTCAGGCCAAGAGATGCCCTTCCTAGGGAAAGCAGATGATGTCTCAGTTAATTAATGCTTTCCAGTGCTCTTATCTCAACTCTGCCTGAGTTACACCTTGAGCCCAGAACTCCTCACTGAAGTGCTGATACTGAGGTTAGCACTTGTGCTTGTGCTGGCAGCTGTTTCCATCTACACTGTTGGGTTTCTCCAGAGGCTGTCGTCAGCAGAACTCATGTTACCTGCCCCTGTGGTAAAATGTGGGTCTTTAGTGGGACAATGTGGGGGGGCAGTGTGGAATAATTGTAAAGCCTTGTAGATGAGGCCTTATTACTGAGTGTAGAGTGTAACTGTGCAGACTGACTTAGGCTGTTTTCTCTGGATAAAGAGTAATATTTCCTGCTTATCTTTCTTAGCCTGCAACTTTACTATCTTGAATTATCCATATGTAATTTTCATTACTTTTTCTCTAAAAGGTTGGCAGTGAAGTAGAAACCCTGAATCTGCAAGTTTGTGCTCTGTTTAAAGAGCTCCAGGAAGCCCATGAGAAGTTAAAAGAAGCAGAATTGATTCAGAAGAAACTTCAAGAAAAGTAAGGCTCCAAAGAGCAAAAGTTCTGTCATGACACCCAGTACATCCTTGCATGACAACTCCCACCTGGGGAAACTCACCAGCTCTACAAATATCAACTTAAATAACTGTTTCATAGAAGTGCTGTAAAAGAATGCTCCTTCTTTGAAGTGGAGAAATGCAGAAATACAGCAATTGTCAGAAAATCTGAGCTGCCAACCTAGTTCTACAAATAGAACCTCAGTGCCTTGAATGACAAGATTTGGGTTTTAGCCCTTCATGATGTAAAGGCAAATCTTTCCTGTTTTCTCCTTCATATAACCAATCCTTATTCTGGCTTTAGAGAAAAAAGCCAAGGGAACTGGTTATGACCTTTTCACATGAGCTGTCTGGGCTTTTGAAGGAAATTGTGTAGGTTATAAAAATGGTTACAAGACCCTCACTTTTTTTGCTTAGTTTCCTGTCAAATTCCAGTTCTTTAAGATTTATAATAGTAAGTAAGTAAGTAAGTAATATAATAGTAAGTAAGTAAGTGTTGGTTTCAGTAGCTGTGCTTCCTGATGGTTGTGTATAGACTGATTTTTGTCTTTCTATGTTCTTCATCAAAATAAGCCTTTAAAGTGAACCACACAAATACTCTTTTTGCTATATGCCTAGTAGGAAGAATCCATGTGGGCAGGAGAGGGTGAACAGGAGAGATCAACCTTTTTTTCTTGTTCTGTCAGGTGCCAGGTACTGGAAAGAAAAAGCTTGGCTGCTGCATCGGAATTGGAGGAGAAGCAGCAGCTAATATACACCATCAAGAAGCTGGAACTTCAGGTGGAGAGCATGCAGGCAGAGGTCAAGCTGGAACAAGCCAAGACACATGAAGAAAAGTGAGTATGACTTGGTTTTGTATTCCAGGGAGGTATTGTCAGTGAGGAAGTGAAGTCCAAGGGAACCTGGTCAAAGGGGAATTGAATCTGAAGTACTACTTTTGTGTCCTGCACCGTTTAAAACTATGTTATGTTCGTAGATTATGAAGTAGAAGTCTGTATTCTTTCATCTACTGAACCGCTCACTTAGGAATAATTGAGCTGTCAACTCTGACTTGCATCTTCCTTTAATCGTAAAGTCAAAGGTGGAATAGAGCTGGGTGTAACACACAAGTGGAGGAAGCAGAGAGATGACAACAGCTGTGCCATTGACTAGCAGGGGTAAATGCGGACACATCCTGGAGGGCAGGGACAAGTCAGGTGGTGACAGTGCTGGGAAAGTGACGTTAATGAAGAGGTCTGCAATACCTACAATATGTTTGCACTAGGAGAGTCAAGTGTGTGGTGAAGCTGAGGTAAAGAGAGGCTGTTTGCTTTGGCTCCCTGCTCCCTTTCATGTGCAGTCCATGTAAGGGGTGTGAAAATGTCGGTCGAAGCTGTTCAGAGAGGCTGAACATCCTGAAGGACACGTCTTCAGCTGCTGCAGAAGCTGCTTGTTATCTTTGGAGTCTGTGTCTCGTTCTTCTGATGAATTCTCCTTTACTTGAAATCTGGGTCAAGACCTGGATATCTTCCTAAGAGGGGTGTTAAAAATGTAACTGAATTTATGAGCTTCATATAAACATAGAGTGATGGATTCTTCAATACGAAATGCAGATGATCAGTAAGGACATTCGTTGGCACTCAATCCATGGATAGAGCAGCACACAACTCATTGGAAGAGAGATGCTGAGACATGGAGCATGACTTTTTCTCACCAGAAATGCAGATTGATTTGAAAGAAGTCAGCAGTGGCTTTTTTTTTTAAGTTCTAACATTATTTAGATTTCAAAGAATTGTTTCAAACCTTCATCTCTTTTCATGTCATAAACAGGGCAAGATACAATAACCTCCAGGATTCATATAGCAAACTCCTTCCAGAACTCACTGAGGCAATGAAAAAAATTGATGAAATGAAACTCAAAGAGGTAAACTCATCACAAGAAGAAATCGTAATTAATTAGGGGTGAGCAGGAAGGGATGGGAGAACATCTCTAGGATCAAATTTGGGCAGGAAACCATTGTCATCCCTTCTACATAATAACATGCAACATAGCAGCACTGCTCTGATAAACATAAATCCTGTGCTATCAGTTACAGAGAACTTTATCCACACATCCGTACTTCCATGGTGTTTTCTGGGCAAGGTCTAATCTGCAGTGCAGCATAGAGTCCAGTCCTTAGACAGGCATGATAGACACATCAGTGTTCCTGCAGCATCATTTATAAAATTGTGGTAAATCTCTAAACATTTTTGTATTCTTAAATAGAATGCCTGCCACAGTGAAGTCCTGTAAATAACTGAACCACCATGGAAGTGCCAGATTGTTCTGTGTAATTTCAGAAACTAGGAAAACATCTTTTACAGTGTTCATTAGGGCTAAAAGTCTTTTAACTTGATACAATGTAGTTTGAAAGCTCAAAACTAATCTTTAAGGTAAAATATCAGTCACCACTGCAGTCTTAGTCCAAGTTCCTTTGGTGACCAAAATTGGAACCTTTTCCAAGGACAGGAGGAGTAAGAAGCAAACATTCACTTTGAGGAGGGTCATATTTGGAGTTCATCTCATAATCACAGTTCTTCTTTGCAGCTGGACAGAGTGGATAAAGCTGTGGTGGAACAACTGACAGCAAAGGTGGAGCTGGCAGAACAAGCCCTTGCTGCAAAGCAGCTCCAGATAGATGAAATGAAGCAGATAATTGCTAAGCAAGAGGAGGACCTTGAAACTATGTCTGTGCTCCGTGCTCAGGTATCAGCTCTTCTTCACAAGCTGGCTACTTCCCCGATCCAGTATTCAGAAACCAGGAGGTATTGAATGGCTCACTCTGGAATACTAAATACGTTTTCTCAACTTCAAAGCATGATTCCCCTTACTTGGGTTGCCTTGCAGGTCCCTGCAGAGCCTTTACCCACTATATTCTAGGGCTCTGTAGGAGGAACTGTGTATGCTGGAGTCTGGCACAACAAACAGAAGTTGGGAGTAAATGTGTATTTAGAACCACTGGCTTAAGAATGACTGCATATGTTTTAGGGATGATTTTACTCAAACCGGCATGTGTTAAGTGACTTAAAAGGGTTTGCCTCACATTTAAGGCACAGAACTGGCATCTTGGCCTGGTTCCACTACCTGAGCCACAGATTTGTCAGTGTAATCAGTCAAGTCACCTCCTCACTGCTTGTCTGTGCCTCGTTTCTGCTTCTGTACAGCAGACGCAATAGCTGTGTCCCAGGTCAGACACTTGGAGCATCTTTTACAGAGTCCAGAAACTGTTAGGTCTCCTTCACCTTGTGAGAAGTGCAGGTCTTGGCTTTGCAGTGTGTGGGTGTTTTGAGTAGATGCAGATTGTGATACAGATTTGTGAATTGACATGTAATATACAACTATGGTTCAGTCAAAGTTACAAATTTTCAGCCTGATTTCATTTCTCTGATCAGATGGAGGTTTATTGTTCTGATTTCCATGCTGAGAGGGCAGCGAGAGAGAAGATCCATGAGGAAAAGGAGCAGTTGGCTGTCCAGCTGGCATACCTGCTAAAAGAGCAGCAAAACCTTGAAGATCTTGGCCGGTGAGAACAGACTTTGGCTGAACTGCCTTTGCACTGTCCTGTTACTCTCTGTACTGGAGTTGACCAACATTGTCTTACGAGCATCTCAGCAGAAAGGCAAATAACTTTGCAGATATTTCTTCCTTAATTTGAATGTAAAAGGAGAAAAAAGGTGAATTGGCTAACTTCTCATTTTAATTTTCTGGTAGAATCTCTGTAAAGTGTGTTAGTTCTTAGCTGGGCACCTTAGTAAGTTTTCATTTTGGATGATTCACGCTTGGTAAATTCTCCCTGTTGATCCACGTGAGTTTCTTTGGGTTCTGGCATCAATTTTAGCAGTGAATCTGCAGCTAATCTTGCTGCGTGTGTGCCAGGGATATCTGCTGCTTCTCCAGGAGGCAGTGGTGAGTACACAGTTCCGAGTACTGTTGTAGTTGAATCAAGTTACATTTCACATTAACTGAGCCCTTTTTCCAGTATAACTTGCTTTTCTACTTAAAGCAAATTTGCAGTTTTCCCTGAACAGCTGAGACTCCTTGGAGTTTTCCAGAGAAGTGTGCCCTAGACCCCTAGGTGTGTGGCTGCCCAAATCCTGCTGCTGGTGTCAGTTGCATGACCCTGATTTCAGCAGGCCTCTGGCACGATCTCACAAAGCAGTGGCATTTCTAGGTCCTCTTTCTGAGCATTAGTTGTGAACTGAATGCATGACCACTTGACAGGAGTCTATTTTCAGAGCCCTTGACTTGTTTATTCTCTGCAGAACCTCTCTGGCGGAGATGCAGAGTCGCCACGGAGCCAGGATGCCGGATCGGGAGCACTCGCCTCACCTTGTCCAAAGAGGTACTGCAAGCACCTTCTCCAGCTGTCAGGGTCAGGTTCAGGTTAAACCAGCTTTGCTTGACTGCAGGCAGCTTCCTTGTGGCTATTCTGGCAGCTGGGTACCTGCAGAGAGCAAAATCAGGTAATATAACAGGTAATCATTTATCTTCTCTGCTTGCAGGAACCGATAGTCAAGACTGGCCAGAGCAGCAGAATATTTCAATATATTCATGTCCTAAATGTGAAGAAATTCTACCTGATTTGGACACATTGCAGATTCATGTTATGGACTGCATTAACTGAGTGATGCCCTCCAATTCTTCCTCTTCTGGAATTTCACCTGCCAAACACTTTGGGTTTCTTTCTTTCTTACTCAAATAATGCTCAGCTCTTATGTCCTGTGAAGGAGCTTTTCAGGGGTTTTCTCATTAATCCAGTGGGGAAAAGGGTTACTCTTCCCCTGCCCTATAGTCACTTATCTTGTAATCTGCTTTAGGGAAGTTTTCATAGATTAACAACATGGATCTGCTACAGAACTCGCAGTGTGTCTGCTGCTATGAAACCTTTCAGGAACATTCCCCTGAAGTGCTCTGCTCTATGGCTGCTCTGCAGAACGGGGCTGAATCACTGAAGTCAGAGGAGAGATGAGATATTTGCTGATCAACTCAAAGTACTGTGAGACTGTAAATACTTCATCTCTCATACACTATATACCAGGAAAGCAATACATGAAAAAAGCTGTTTGAGAAGCTTTCAGCAAATTGGAATAGTATTCATCAAGCATTTGAAGTGAACCCTGCTCCTTCTCCAGATGGCCATTTTATTGCTGCCCTTGTGACCATGCTAATCTGATGTTAAATTTTTGATGGCTTATATAACTTCTTGCTTTAGCCAGATGTGGGTAAGGTTTAATATGGATCAGCTAGGCCTGATATGTGTAGCTCCTGGTATACTCAAGTCACTTGGTTTTATAGAACTGGTAATTTTTATGATGTTGTCTTAATTTTTCTTTATTATAATAAAAGCATTTGAACTTGTACAGTATTGTGGTAGAAAGCACTGAGATGGATGTAACCTAATTTAAAAAGAGTATAGTGGATTTTCACGTATCAAAATAAATCTACTACAATTATAAATTTATCTATGCCTGCAAATACTTGGGAGACTGAAACAGGATTGCAAATTCCTATGTCTGGAAAGCTCGTGTAGAAAGAACTGTAGGGGATTAGTTCTGTTCTTGCCCTCACAGGTGTTTTTATCTCTCCAAAGGGAGACAATCCCTTTTTTGCCCTTGTAATTCAAGTAAGTTTTTTATAATGCTTGTTGTCAGTGGTCTAATTATCACTTGTAGACTCTGGATTCTTATTTTCTATTATAGCTTATATATGGCTTCATCCATAATTTCAGGTAACACAAGAGCTGACTGTTGTGAAGAGGTATTCATCAGCCTGGTTGCAACCTTTTTCATCAATTACAGATAGTCCCAGCAGATGCAATCTCTTACTGCCTTTTAATTGGTTCCTTGTGACAGCAGGATTTATGGGCTTTCTTTACCCCGAATCCAATTTTATTATGGGAGTATTGTGACAGTTACAGATTCTGCAATGATCAAAATCTCATGGAAATGCTACTAGGCCAGAAGCAAACTAACAGAATGATAATAGAGTTGATTTCATCTGAGAAGTATTAACCTTAATGAAAACACAGAAAATCAATGTGAAAGGCCGAAGAAGGAATAACTTCTGCATTTATCAAGTCAAAATGAATGATTTGAGGTTTTAGAGAGAAGGGATCTTAGCATAGGAGTACTAACAGGAAAACATAGGCTTTAGGTGAAGTAGGTCTTCCTAGAAAGATAAAAAGAGTAGGTCTAATAGTACAAATCAGGAGGGGCAAGGAACTCCAAAGAATAAATACACTGAAACCTGTTCATGCTACAGGGAGGATTATTTTTCTGTTGTCACTACTAACTGCAGTCCAGCTATGAGCTTATACATCCTCAGAAATATTATTTTTCACAGAATTACAGTTGTACCAAAGAAATACGGAACCAAACTACAAAATTCTGACCACTGCCTGTGACAATAACTGGGATTGAATTTGCTGGTGTAACACAAGTGTTGACATTATTTAGGTTATCCAGATGGGGATGGCACCTGCTGTGACCCCTCCCTGAGGCCACTCTGCCCAGACACGGGCAACTCTGCAGCTAAAAGGGCTTACCCAGAGCCTGTATCGGGAATAACGTGTCCAGCAGGACCGACAGTGTGATTGTTCCCACTGTCCTGGGCAGTGGTGAGGCCACACCTTGAATCCTGTGTCCAGTTCTGGCCCCTCAGTTCAGGAAGGACACCGAGGTGCTGGAGTGTGTCCAGAGAAGGGCAACAGAGCTGGTGAAGGGTCTGGAGCACAAGTCCTGTGAGGAGCAGCTGAGGGAGCTGGAGGGACTCAGCCTGGAGAAAAGGAGGCACAAGGGGGACCTTATCACTCTCTACAACTCCCGGACACGAGGGTGCAGCCAGGTGGGGGTCGGGCTCTGCTCCCAGACAACCAGCGACAGGACGAAAGAACATGGGCTCCAGCTGCACTAGGGGAGGTTTAGGTTGGATATTGGGAGGAATTTCTTAACAGAAATGGTGATTCCGACCTCATCAATCAATAGACCGCCATCGCGGCCCCCCCCCCGACCCCCCTCCAGCGGGCATCCGCATCTTCCCGTCCGCCCGCCCACAGCCAAGATGGCGCCGCTGCTGCCAGCACAAAATATGGCGCGTGCGCGCATGCGCGGGAAGGGGCGGAGCCGGTCCGAATTCTGGCGGGTACCTGGAAGCGCGCGCGGCGGTGAGCGGGGTGTGTGAGGGGACCGGGGGGACACACGGAGCCACCCCGGGGGATGGAGCCTGGGCCCAGGGGTCGGGGAGCCGCGGGCGAGGGAGCCCCGGAGGAGGTCGGGGTTCCACTGGGTGGCGGAGGCGGCGAACGGAGAGAGGAACCGTGAGGGGAAAAAGCGCGGGGTCCGCGGTAGTCACTGGCCTTGCCTGCTCGTGCGAGTTATCCAGTTTTGCTGAAAAAGAATATTCTGGAGCAAGAGAGAACTCTCAAAAGTGAAGTTTATGGGCGAAACAAAAGTCTCTGCAGCGGGAAGACCTGTAAGCACAGTTAGAGTTTGGGTTTGTGACTCGTTCGGCCTCAGTGGATATCCTATCTTTCTTATCCAAGCCTCCCTGGGCCATTCATGTCCGCCCGTGCCGATTGTTTTCACGGACCCTTCTCCATGAAATGGAGAAGCTGTGAGAAACGCAGAATGTACACTTTTGAGAATAACAACTGTTAGACTTTAATAACTAGTTAAATGCTAATTGTAATTATGGGGCAGGATTGGCGAGGTGGAAATGGTCACTACTATGAGAACATGGTAGGCATTTCTTAAATTCTGTGTCTGTAATGAGCTGTTTTCTAAAAGTAGTGTCCTTATGCTGCAGCAAGTTTAGCATGAGTCAGACTTTTGATGTAGAAAATATATGTGAAGGTTTTAAATTTAGTGGAGTCCTCATCTGCAGTTGTAAACAAAATCAAGCTGGTGGACTGCAAGTTGTCAAATAAGGAGTTTGAACACAAATATATCTCTAGATGAGGTATATGTACTTTAACAGTATCACTTTTGTTCTCCCCATAGCAGAGAATATTTTGCCTTGAGGGGCTCTTGCAGAAATCCTGGTGAAACCATGGACGGTAAGGGAGAAAATTCTCTTACTTTCAGTAGGAAGCTTGTCTTCTTGTCAGCGTGTTAGTTTATAAACTCAAGTGTTCAGAAAACCTGGTGAGGCTTTTAGCAAAAGAATTTACATTCCACTGAGTTTATCTGCAGCGTCCTTTGAGGTTGCCTCTTGTCTTCCTTCTTGTCTTTCCTGTGAGGCTGCTCTGTGCCTTCCCTGGTTTGGTGTTTTCCTCAGCAGCAAAGGCTAAATCACTTTCTTGGTTCGTTCAGAATTTCAGTTTTGCTATGTCTGCCCCATTCCTCTCACTGTACTTGTCTTTTCTCTATTATTTGTCCCTTTGTCCTTATTTCTTTGTTCTCTGCGTTTTTCCATGAGCAAACTATATCTGAGAATATGCTTTGTTACCTGCCTTGCATCTCCTTCTTCTCCTTCCGCTGGCAAAAGCCACATGGGTGTCTCTGTTGGCTACACCTTTACAGGCTCCAGGCTTTTCTGGGTAACAGCAGCTGCTGTTCAAGGAGCTGCCAGGAGGAAAAAGCAAGGAAAGCCAGTGCTGAGTAGCTGGCAAGTTTTCTGCTGACTTGTCAGCTTGTCACAAGCTGAGAGCAACCACATTTCCATCTGACCTCACACCAGAATCTGCTCTAGATGCCTTTAGCTAAAGCTGAAGTGGTTTTTTTTAAATGCCACTTGCTGTTCTGATTTAGTTTCAGTTGTCATTAGCTTGGAATCAGGGTGTCTTGGATGTTTTATTCTTTGGGAGCTTTCCTCTAACTGGACAGAAATAACTCTAAGTTTAATTTTTGCTTTAGCTGATGATGACTTGGATCTGTTGGCTTCCCTCCTGGAAGAAAACGAAGCAACTGAGGAGAGGAATTCTCCTGAGGAGGAAGATGCTCCAGAGGATGAGGAGGGAGAACCAGATGAATATGATGAGCTCTTTGATGCAGAAGATGATGCGTCCTACACTGAGGAGGTTGATGCTGAAGACAGCATGATTGATGAGCAGAAGGAGAACCTGGCTACGCTGTTTGGAGATGTAGATGACCTGCTGGAAGAGGAGGAGGCAGAGAAAGCTGTCCCCACTTCAGCTTCCAGTCAGGCAAAGGAGAAAACAAATGAAGAACTGCAAGGTTTCTGTAACAGCATCTTTGTTGTGTTTTATTGGATATAATCTGTCTCTAGAGAGCTAACAGGCAGGAATTAGGGCCTGCTGCTTCTTGATGATGGCTGGAGAGGAAATACTGAAAGGCCTTGTGAAAGTTTCTAAGTTCAGTTTTCAGTGCTCAGTGGCCAAACTCACCAAACCTGTTTTCCCAAAAGAAAGACTGAGGACTTAAATAAGCCAGGGAGATTAACATAGCTGTGCTGAGCAGGATGGGGAAGGTTGGCTGTGTACCTGTGCCTTGTCTGATGAAGAGTAATGTTGCCTCAGTCTTCAGGGCATCAGATATCATCCTGGCATCTTTCAGCAGCACACCAGTCCCTTCCCCTTCAGGGCTTATTGACCATACCACTGGCCATACCAGTCAGTGGGGAAGCAGAGCTGGCCACAGCTTTCCTGTGTCCAGGCTGTGTATTTGATTATATCAGAAGCACTTATTTATTCTAAGGAGTGCAATCATCAGCCATTTAAATGGTCTTATGGTGAGTAGGAAAGTTTTATTCAACATGGGAAGGAACATGCCAGAATTAAGTAAAATACTTTTATGAGAGGAACCAGGTCCAGGCTGTGGAGAAGTTTGCCTTCACTGTGTAGAATCAAGTAAATCTGCATTGCGACTCAAGTCTTCATTTTCTAAGTTTCTATGATGCAGTAAAACTGCCAGACTTCCAGGGATCTCATAAATCCCTATTTGCAATGGCTTCCTGCTGTCTTCATTATTATCCTTTTTCTTCTCCTTTCTTTCCTAGCTGAGCTGAGAAAATTGCAAGAACAGATGAAGACGTTACAGGAGCAGTTGCAGAAGACTGCTCTTGGGCAGCAATCCAGTTCAGGCCCTGAGAAGAAAACCCCTGGTAATGAGACTAATTAAATGGATTTATGATTTATTGGCTTACCAACATGAATTTATAGGCAGGACAAAATAATCCTGAAGTGGGCACTAAGTAGCAAGGAGGAATGGTGGTCTGGTGAATTCCCACACAACAACACAGCTGTTAATTCTTACAGCTACAGATTAAATCAGGTTGGGTCTCTGCATTATGGATTAATTCTGCATTGGACAGCTTTCATGACTAAGTGCTCCAGACTCTTCTGGAAATGTCCTTTCATACTGGCAGATGTTGGTACACCCAGTATATGCAGCTGTGTTTGTTGCTCTAGCATGTTGGATGTAGTAATGAAACTTCATGGAAAAATTGCAAAGCAGAGGGATGTTTCTACTTTCCACAGCTTTGAGGTTGCAGTGACATCTGAAGTTTTAAATTGTCATGGGGAAGAGTCTTTGAGGTGTTTTCAGCTATTGCATTCCAGCTGACAACTTGGCTGAAGGGTTTCCATGTGGGACACTGACTTGGACTGGTTATTGAGGAACTACATCGTTTGGAGCAGTGCTTAGAGTCTGAGTCTGGATCCCAAGGTCTCACAGTTTTTTGTTTCCTTGGCCAGGTAAATCTCCCTGTCCACCCTTAAAGGGAAGGAAAGTTCAGAAGCTGCAAGAGTCACCATGCTTCTCGGCCCAGCTGGGCAACCCTTTACCGCCAGCCAAGCAACGAATCCAGAAGTCAAAAGCATCCTCAGCAGGTACCGTTCTCAGTCTGCCTTTCACTGAACGCACTGGCCTTTTGTCGAAAGCTTACAGTTCCCAGCAGTGGTGTGAACACATCCAGGACAGTGTTTGTTACATTAGCCAGTGCACCAGAAGTGGTCTGATCACAGTGGCAGAGAGCTTATTACAGCTAATTATTGTATTCTTTATAATGGGAGTTATGCCTTTTTTTTTCTGCTAAAGAGACCAAGATTCCTCCTCCACGGCAAGTCCTCAGTCTGGCATTCCAGCCTCTCAAGTCTGCTGTAGGGAACACATCCAGTAAGGTGACCAGAGAGAAGACTTCTCTTATGCCTGCTTGCTCCAGTGCAACCACTCAGCCAGTGTCTGTGGAAACCTTCTCGGGACTGAGATTAAGGTCAGGAGCCCAACTCTGAGCTCTGCCTGGGGACAACCCCTCCAGTAATGGCAGAGAAAACACAATGTATATATGTGGTTTAACCATGTCAGATTAGTCACTTGTCATCAGGGGATGTAACACAAAGCCACAGCACTGGCTGATTGATCAGTAATTAGGTAATGTTGACTTTTGGCTTAGTGCCATGTTTCTATTTTGTCCTCTGCTCTTTTCTAACAGAAAAGCTCTAATTTTATTAGCACCACCTTCCCTGGGATATCCTGAGTGGTGGAGCAGGGAAGCAGTGGGCATGTGCAAAGCCCAGCTGAGCTCCAGTTGAGACAGTTTTTACACCACACAGAAGCCTCAGGAGCCACTCACCATCTCCATACTCAAGTGTGGCCACAAGAGGACTCTGAATCCTCACGGTGTCCTCACCAGAACCCGTGCTGTATTCCCAGCTCAGTCAGCCATTCCTGGTTAGTCTGAAATGAGCAGAGTTAATGCAGGCTTGGGGCTCAGTTGCAGTGCAGCTATTTGAACAAAAACCAGTGTCATCAGTAGCTTTCTGATATGGAGGGGTTTTGTTTCAAGTGACCTCAGGGTGAAGTAAGGCACAGAGGTGTTTTGCAGCAAGATGTAGTCTCCCCAGGAAAGTGCTGGATGGTTTTGATTGTCCATTTGTGCCAACTGATGTGTTCTCTTCTACCTTCTTTCACTGGTTCTAGAAAACCCCGGGTGTCTTCAGCCGAAATGGACAGGAAAATGGCTAACAGGAAACTCATCCGACTGTCCCAGCTGAAGAACAAACTTGCTACTGAAAATCTGGAGGAAATAGACTGGGTAACGTTTGGAGTCATAGTGAAGAAGGTCACTCCTCAGAGTGCAAATAATGTAAGTAACTTCACTGTATCCCTTGCTCTGTTCGAGTGAAATGCTGGTGTTCTTCCCTGAGAAACTTCTAGGTCTTCAACTTAATCAGCCAACTCCACATAATTAATGGAAAACTTCTGTATTAAAGATCTTGGCTTGTCTGGTTTCATCCAGTATTGTGTGTGTCCTATAGAAAGTCATTGATGAAACAGATCTGGGTATGCTGTGGTTTTGTGTGTTCAGTGGGGTAAAAACCTCTATTCAACAAGCATGCTGCCCAGCTTTAATGCCAGAAAGTTTGGTGGTAGCAGTATTGTTGTGCTGTTTTGGCCTTTAAGAACCCCAGAACTGGCAGCATGGATGGCTGGAGATACTGTATCTAACCTCTACTGAGGTTACGAATTGTGTTTTTCTAAATCAATAAACCGTGGAGGGTGTGAAATCAGAAGAGCTCCTTAAAAGAAACAACCAGAGAGGATACAGTGTCACTGCAGCAAAGCTGAGAGGAAAGGGAATGTCTGTTCCAGGGCAGGACCTTCAGCATCTGGCGGCTGAACGACCTGCGGGACCTCAATGAGTGCGTCTCGCTCTTCCTGTTTGGTGAAGTCCACAAGGAGCACTGGAAGACCGACCAAGGCACAGTAATTGGCCTGCTCAATGCCAACCCTATGAAACCTAAAGAAGGCTCAGACGAGGTGAGAGGATTTTTCATGCAGCTGTAGATAAAAACCTATAGCTTAACCTTTTCATGTTTGGCTGAGATTTAGCTTTATAACACATCTTAAGGTTGAAATTGCAGCAGTCTGCCCAACAGTTTGAACTGCATTCAGGTAGTTGCATGGTATGTATTTGCTCCTGGCCTCCTGGAAGACTGAACTTTAAGAAGTCCTATTAAGCATTTAAACCCAGAGTTTATTCCAGTGTTTAACCTGCTCCAGGTAGCACTTGGCTCGTCCACAAATACAGGAAGTGTATTTTCATTTCAGTTTATTCAGCTACTTCAGTGCAACTCCTGTTTCAGGCTAGAGGTCTCTCAAAGCTGAAAAAGGTGGAGAAGCTCATTTCTCACTTCTAATTCAAGCATGAGATATGATTGCAAAATGTTTCTGGTTCAAAAATCACAACTGAGAAGCAGCAATATTTGATTTATTAAACAAACAATGTATTATGTAAATATATGTTGGTTGATACATAGTAGTTCACCTGTTTAATTGATTATTTATAAATGCAGAACATGATGAATTACTTCTCTGTGTGTATCAAAACATTTAAGATGGCTTTATTTTGCTAATAAATTAATATATTTTTAATTGCACGACAATGGAACCTGTTTCCAGTTACTTCTTTCAAGGGGAGTTTCAGTCTAGTAGCTGGTCGTGTAGTGTTCTGCATTTTAAACTCTCCAAATAGAAAAATTAAGGATCTCATTAATTGTCTTTTAAGCTATGTAATTGCTTAAATTAGCATGAATAAGCAGTAGATAGTCCCGTTGGTGAGCAGAAAGGCAAACCACATTTAATAGGAGGGCTGAATTTAACTGTCAAGAATGGCTCTTCTTAGCTAAAATGTTCACATTTATTACTACATTAAAACTGACTTCTGAAATTGTCCCTTGGCTACAGACACAGTTCCTGGTGTATTTGGTTGTGTGAAGCAGACGCTCTTCTTGCACAGGACTCAGTATTGACTGGACCAAGACATTTGGAGAGGGACAGAGAGCCCTGTTACAGCTCTTCCTCCCATCCCCTGCTGGATGTGGGGGTCATGATGGCATCAGAGCCATGCAGCTGTACAGGACCATTTACTGCACAATTAGATCTGCCTTAGGCATTTTTTGGTTTCCTGAGGCTCTGAGCACAGAACTCAAATGTCTTTCATCTCTTTGTGAGAAATAAATTCACCTTTTTCTTTTTAACTGAGCCATTTCTCAATCTGAATGGGACATGTGGCTTTCTTAAGCTAGGCCTGCATTTTAAGACTATGTTGTAAGTACCAGAGGTACTGAATCAGATCAGACATCTGTGACAAACCAGTGACATCATCAGTGAGGCCTATCCAGGAGTGTTCTGATTTCTGTCTAGGTATGTTTGTCCATTGACCATCCCCAGAAGATCCTCCTCATGGGAGAAGCTCTGGATATGGGCACCTGCAAAGCCAGGAAGAAGAATGGTGATCCCTGTGCACAGATTGTGAATCTGGTCTGTATCTCAGTAGTCACAGCATTCCTAAGCTGTTGGTGAAAATCTGTTGCTGATTTTGTACTGATACTCTGACTTTTTTACTTGTTTCTGGGTCTTGACTTGCAACTGACTAAAGTGGGTGAAGAAAGTGAGAAATGAAACCCAGAGGAGCTGTTTTTGTGCTGTCACTGTGCAGCAGCAGGGGATTTCCCTAAATCCAAGGCTGGTGCTGCAGTGAAAGGAGATGGTCTTGACCCATGAGTGCCACACCCTTTCACTCTCCTTTGCTTCAGTGCAAGCTTCCATGCACTGCACTAGAGAACTCATTCAGAGAAAAAAACAGGAGATTTTTTTCGGGGGGAGTGGCTGTTTTTTGGAATCATTTTAACCCAATGAGCTCCCTGGTCTAGCGTGCCTGCAAGCTGTTAGAATATTTATTCCTGAATGTGGGGCACTGGAGATGAGAGAAAAAGGTGCTGGGATCCTTCTTTTAGGACATTACTGACTTGTACTGGTTTAAAGGACTTGTGGATTATGTTACTTCATGGCTATGGTGATGCTGTGATAGCTGAAAGGAACCCTGTCTGAGTAAGAAGTCTTGTAGTTAGTAGGGTATCACTTAGAAGGAGGAGAAAAAATGAAGGAATGAAGAACTGGGGAGGAGCTCAAAGTGTGTGAAGTGGGAGGAGGACAAATACAGAAGGTACTTGTAGCCAATCAAGGCTGTGATTGCAGACCCACTCCAGGGGGAGGCTGTGCATACAGTGCATAAAATTGAGTAGAGTCAAGAATACAGAATCTGGGCAAGAGGTTCTGGGTGGGATATGAGTTGACTTCAAGGAATAGCCTTAAAACTCTTTGATACACAAAGTTGTTTCCAGTGATTAGTACAGGCAATTTTAGCTTTGTTTTTCATTGCTCAAGTGTGGGTATATTTTTGCTTAATTGGTCAAATGCTGGAGTACCACAGCAGAGATGTTACTTCAGTTTAGCCATAGAGGGATGCATGTGGGTGAGAGGAATGAAGTAAATTGTAATTGCTGGTGTTCTGTAACAGGCTTCTCCCATTTCTTTTCAGAATGACTGTGAATATTGTCAGTATCATGTACAATCCCAGTACAAGAAGCTCAGCTCAAAGCGGGCAGAGCTGCAGTCCACCTTTTCTGGTGGCCGCGTTCCCAAAAAATTTGGTCGGAAAAATCCCAGTTTGAAGGAGAGGCTGTGTCAGGATGGGTTTTACTATGGAGGAGTGTCTTCAGCAGCATATGCAGCCTCAGTGTAAGATAAACCATTTATTTCCCTTGCTTTTGAACAGAATTTCCCTCACGTGCAAGGGAGCCTGAAGCTATATCTAAGGGAGTCTATTCAGTTAGAGAACTCTTTGCCTTGACTACATTCACCAAGTAGAAATAAATGCCCGACATTTGGCATAATCCTACTGGCCACATGCAGTAACAGCTGCTGTTTGATAAGAAAATTTTAAGTTGGTAGTACGATGTGGTAAGGGGTGTTTTTACCTCTACATTATTATTGTGGCGTGAAGCCAAGGAGCTTTGTATTTCAGTAGATTAATGAACTTTGAGATCATGAGATCCCAAGCATTCAAGTCTCCAGAACTGTAACTGTACTTTGTTATGGCTCACTGCATTTAATCCCAGAATCAGTGTATTCTGTATTTCCTCATGTCTTCCTTGGCTGAAATAATAGTGTTACTATGGATTAACGAGGAAACAGGAGTGATCAAGATCAGTATTGATCTCATAGGTCCTTGATCCAAATCCCATGAAGACTGCTGTGGAAAGATGAGTCACAGCTGGATCTAGCCCTGTGCTTGGACACAGCTTTTATTCCCTTACCACTGCCCTCTGATTGATACCTGGTGTGACTCCACAGTAATGAAGCAATTCCAACCTCCTTTCCATCCCTGGAACTACCTGTGAGCAAAGCTATAATCTATGTTTAGTTTTCCTTTAATGCATAGGAAATACATATCTCAACAAAGGGAGAAATGGGAGATCCTAAACATTATGCTGGAATTTGGGTTTAGATTCACATCCTTCCCAGAAATTGACAGACGGCCCTTTGAGGTGGCTGGAGTTTTGTTGTAGCACTGGGCTGGTATTCAGACTCCTGTCCTTACTCTAAACATGGGAATACTCTGATGTTCTGGATTTGTTTCCTCTTTCTAGAGCAGCAGCTGTTGTGCCAAAAAGGAAGATTCAAACCACTCTCTCCAACCTGGTCGTGAGAGGAGCTGATGCAATTGTCCAGGAAACCAGGCAGAAAATTGGTACCCAATTACCCAAGTAGTCTCTTCACTCTTTAGATGTTTCCAGCTCAATGTGTAGATGTGTCCCAGGGCCTTCTACTCACTGAATGAACCTGGCAGTCACTTTGCTGCAGAAGTGGTCTTTTGCAGGCAGCCTCCTCAGTTGGTCAAAACTCCTCTTCCCTCTTGAGATCACAGTTTCAAGGCAAATGTAACTAAGCAACTGTGTAGCTCCATGCCCCCTTTTTTTTTCATCAGTGCCCCCAAATTAAGTCTCCTGTTCTGTCTTTGGACAGTGACAGAAGATCTTTGCCAGATTAATGAGAATTGGAAGTTCTAAGAACTTTTAACCAGAGGATTTATTTTATTTGATTAAAATAAATTACTTCTGTCAACCTTGAAAGCTTCTAAGGAATACTAAGTATAAATCAGTCAGGTCTGCAATGCAGGGGACCTCCTGAGAACCCACCCTGTTTCTAATGCTTTTCTTTTGTATCAAAAAATGTTCCTTTCGTAGCCCCTGGGATGTCACTAGTCTTCTCTACCTCTGTTTTGTTTCTGTAAAGCACTTAATATTACACCTTCTTTATGCTCCTTGGAGAGCAGGTGACAGATTATTCAAACTGTGTTCTAGATGCCACTTAGATGTCTTATTTGCATCTTTCAGTTCCATCAGTTGCCTGCATTTCAGACGATGTAGTGTATGTCCATAACAGATTTTAGCTGCTCTTAATTCTCCAGGGATACAGTGTGGAGGCCTCACGACTGTCAAGCAGTCTTAAAAATGGGAATGGTGGGAGTTAACACAGACAGCCAAGGCTGATGAGGAACTGAGTGATTCAAAGTTGCTGAAGGGATAGAAATGTCTGTGACAAAGCACAAGACCTTGGGCAAACAAATATAATGTAAAGGTTGGTCTTGCTTCAGGAAGTGCTCAGGTGACCTGCAAGAGTTTCTTCCAACCTAGACAACTCTACATCTTGAAAGTCAGGCCTGCTTCCCTTCCTCACTGCAAATCTGTTGTATTTCTGCCTCTTCCACTCAGGTGCAGCAAAGAGACCCATGCAATGTTCCGAAGAATTCAGGGAACTGCTGGCACAGCCAACTTTTGGAGCACGAAACCTCTGCAAACACTGGACCAAAACAGGTATTGTCCTTTTGCCTGAAGGCAGACCCACTCCTAAAATCACTCTACCTCCTTCTGAACAAAGTGGCTTTTTATTTTGGTTTATTCTTTTATCCCAGATGCTGAAAAGAAGCAAGGGGCAAATTTCCAGTCTATCTCTGCTTCAGCACTGCTCAAGCAACAGAAACAGAAGTTGCTGGAGGCCAGAAAAAAGCGATCTGAAGAGATTCAGAGGCGGTAAGACACCCTGGCTTTCACAGGAAGTGTTCTGTTACTGTAGCCCTAAGGATAACTGTGTTTTCATTTCTTACTTCCCAGCTTTGTGTGATGCCTCTCTGATTTTAGCTTTGAAAGCAATTGGTCAGTCACTCCTTCTGGTGCCTTCTTCAAATCACTCTTGATTTCAGTGACCCAGCAAGTTTTTTACCAGTCTTGTTTTCCTCTCCCGAATGCCTAAATTGCTGTATGTTTCTTTTAGCAATTAAAGGCCAAATAGTAAAAAATCATACTCTGCATCCCCTCCTATTTATTTCTTAAACCTTTCTATCTCTGACTTGTGTCTCTAATTGAATGAATTATTCTTGTCTTGCAAGGTTTCTCCAGAACACAGGTAAAGCCAGCACTCCTGCTGTCCCATCCTCCTCGAGACAGACCTCCCTCCATTCCCCAGTGCCTGGGGCAGAGTTTCCCAAAGCTGCAAAAATGTCAAGTCCTCAAAGGCCCAGGCTAGGTACAGGCTTCTCAGAAGGAGAAGATATCCTCTTCTTTGACAAGTCTCCACCTCCAAGGCCAAAGCTAGACAGCTTGGCAGAAGCCAAAAAGGTACCAGCTCTTTGGATCTTTAAAGTATTAAAGAGAGGTTAAGGGACATTTGGTTTGTGGTCGAAGAGGAGTCTTTGGTCAGATATGGCCCAGCTCAGTTCTGGTATTAGTGAAGTTTCTGATTGGAGGGATCACACTGGCCTATGTTCCAGCACATAGGAAACCTGTGGTTCCTTACAGTTATTAGTGCCAAAGTCCATGCCTTTAGTCAATCCCTTAAGGCAAGGGATTTGTGCTGAAAACCCCTGGAGTGCTAAACTCTGCCTGTTTGTTCTTTGGCATTGCTAGTGCAGTGTATTGCAGGTGTTTTCTGTTTGACAGGTTGGTAATCAACTGGTTTAGCTGTGTTGTGTCATGAGTCTGGATAAGTTTGGATTCTAACCGGAAAAGACTGCATCCTTTCTTGGCAAAAATATGTTCATTTGCTTGTCAAAGAAACTTTTTTCTTCCAGCTAGAATGAGGAAGTCTTAGCATTCTGGGAGTATGAGAAGGAATATTTGTAGGCAATTTTCTATTAGTTCCAAATTATCAATTTATATGGAAATCTCAAGTGATTTGATTTCTCTGGAAAACTTACTGATTTGTGAAGCAGATGAAGCACAGCTGCAGAGATACCAGGCCTGGTAATACCTGTGGAGGAGTGATTTTATGGTTTGGGAAGTCACAAGAGGTTGGGTGATGTGGTGAATTAGATGTATGGCAGAGCTGGGAATTTTGTTGGGTCTCTCTCCAGCCAGCTCCATGCTCAGGCCAGTGGATGTTCTCTCTTCCAGCTGACAGCCTTCCTCTGCTACTTCTGGAAGTAGGAGCATGGGAGCCAGACAGGTCACCAACACTTCCCCTGCTCTTTCCTGTTTTTCAGCTGGCTGCAATACAACGACTACGAGCAAAAGGCCAGATTCTTCCTAAAACAGACCCAAACAGTGTCAAGAGGAAACGGACTGATGTTGAGGATGTCCTAGAAATTGTTGAAAGAGTTGAGAAAAATGTTGCTCAGCCACAAGGTGCAGAAGCAGACAATGGTATGTACTGTTAGCTTCTAGAATAGAAAAAATGTGCTTCTGTCCTACTGAACAGAGCAGTAGTTGCTCGGTTAAGGACTTAATTGCTGTGCTAAAGAGAGGCCAAGTTATATCTCCTTGGAACTTCGAGGGTTTTTTGGAAAGACTAAAAAAATCTAACCCTGTGGAGAAAGTATGAGATGTAATCTCTGATAGCTCCCTGTGCTCATCTCTGTTCCCTTTCTTCTGGCACTTGAGCATCTGCAGTGCATGGCTGACTTCACCAAGGGAAACCAAAAACTAATCCCACCTGGGAAGGTATCTGAATTTTTTGTGGGAACTTGAGTTTTCCTGCTGGTGATTTACTGTGTGATCTTGGATGAATTATTTAGTTCCCTTTAAAGTTTCATCATCAGTCAGTGACAGAACATTGCTTGCACTCCTGGGAGTAATGTGAAAATTCCTAGTACAGTGCTTTGAGAGAAGATGCAATGTTATTTTAAAAAAACACTTTTATTTTTTCTGAAGCCATATTTGAACTTGTTTTCATGTTCCCAAACTATGAAAGGCTGCTGTTTGACCTGAACATCTGCCTGAGAGACCTGAGACTTCCAAAATCTCTTGCAGTGATCAAGTTTAGACATCACAGCCTTGTTTTGTAGTCCTGAGCCTTTTTGTCTCCCTAGAAGTGGATGAACTGGAACCTGCCCAAAAGAAACGGCGTGAGCAGCTGGCCTATCTGGAGTCAGAAGAGTTCCAGAAAATTCTGAAGGCCAAGTCCAGGCACACAGATGTCCTGAAAGAGGTATGGCCTCCATCCAGCTGTGACTGAGGGCTTAGAACTAGGGAGCTGACTGGACTCCTCCTGATTTCAGCAAGAAGCAGGCACCCAAACGTGTCATAGGCTCTGGACTGTCCCATGGGCTGGGTGTCTCTGGGCACACAGGGCACAATGCCTGCAAGTCAGCACTGTTGCCATAGCCATGATAAGGTCAAATTGCCAGTTGCCATTAGGTTTTTCTGTTTGGAAGAATCAGTGAAGTTTCCTCGATTGGTGAATGATCAGAGAAATGTCTCTGCGTTAAAATCAAATGAGACATGTGCCTATTTTGTCCCTCATTACTTGGCCACATAAAGCCAGCTGCCACCTTATCTGTGACTCATGTTAGCTGTGAAATGCCTGCAGGTGCCCTGAAGAGCTGAGAGGTTGGGTTTCTCACACTGGGATCTCTGCTGAGCACATTCCCAGGGTTACAGCACCTCCAGTGGCACAGGGCTCTTGTCTTGGACACTTACTGGCATGAAGTCAGTTGTTTTAAGGTCTTCTGAGGATTAATATTTTGGCTAAGAACCTATTCCATTAATTACATCTGCCTACCTGACTTCTCTCTGCACTGTCCTCGTGGGTATGTGCTTATTTCAGTACTTCCTGCTGTTGTTAAATCTGCCCACTCATGCATCTCCGAGGTGGCTCGTTTCAGTGCTGGTGAACTGCAGCATGTGTACAACACAGATTGTTTGAAGCAAGAGAGATGTGGTCTTTCTCTGCTCCCAGACTGCAGTCTGCTTCAAACAGGCCTGGTAATTTGCCCTAAGGCCATTTATGGAGTGGCTTCTCCCCTCTTTGTGTCCTCACAATCCATTTTGTGTGCCACACAGGCTGAGGCTGAACTGCAGGAGCAATACTTTCAGCCCCTGGTGAAAAAGGAAGAACTGGAAGAGAAGATGAGGAACATTAAAGCAGTGAAATGCCGAGTTGTGACGTGTAAAACGGTGAGTGAAGGGGAGCCAAGGTAACAGCAGGGGAGTGGAACATGGATTCTACAAAATGGTGCTGGACTATCCTGCAGACTCCCATCTGTCACTCTCTTGGCCATGGTCCAGTGCAGGCATTGATGGAGAGAGTTTTGTTCCTTATGCCTGTTGCTGAGAGCAGCCTGTGCACAGAGTGACTGAGACATGGCAAGGCAGGCTTTAGTGCTGTGCTGACCTGAATTTCTCAGTTTCTTCCATGAAGTGCTTTGTACCAGGACCCTCAGTTCCCCATATTTCATGACAAAATAAGCAAAGTCCTTGAAAACATTGACACTGGGTGGGAATCCTCTATCTGCATTTCCAGGGACTTTGCCATCAGGAAGAGGAGTGGAGCTTTACTACTGTCCCAAATGTACTGAGAGGAAGGGAAGCATTATCTCCCACTTGCAAAGTTTCAGCCCCTGCTGTACTTTCCCTCTTGCTGCCTTCCCTACCTCTTTTGGGATTGCACAGGGGGACACTTGTGCCTCATGAAGTGCTGGGAGCAGGACCACAGGGTGGTGGCAAGGGGAGGATGGCATTAGAAGGAGCAGTGGCAAAGCCTAGGGCCAAGATCCAACTGCTGGGCTCTTCAGGATGGGAGAGGACAGGGATGCTTTCCTTTGAACATTCAGCTGTTGCCAGCCCTCAGAACAGGTCTCATGCTCTCTCTCTCTCCTCCCTTACAGTGTAATTACACCTATTTCAAGCCTCTGGAGACCTGTGTGCAGGATAACCACAACTACCTCTGGCATGATGCCATCAAGAGTTTTTTCAAATGTCCTTGCGGAAGCAGAGCTATTTCCCTTGACAGGCTCCCAAAAAAGCCTTGCAGGTAAGAAATGAGCCTCATGAAATAGTGACTGGGGCTTTGGTACTGTCCCTTCACGGGTAACTTGTTGTGAGTCACATAACCATGTCCTAAAAGGGGAATGTTAGACCTTGTGCCAAGGAGCATGGGCTGGGTGTGGGGCTGCTTTAGGATCCCCTCATACTGTGCAGCAAACACACCACAGTGGTCCTCACCTGCCATCTTCATCTTTCAGTAACTGTGGCCTCTTCAAGTGGGAGCGAGATGGGATGCTAAAGGTAAGTGTGAGCCAGCAGTTTCTGAGCACCTCAGCACTCCAGCTGCCTCCCGTGGTACTTCTGTCCCCCTCTTTGCTTCTGTGCCCTTACGAGCTCCCAGCAAAGTCAAGCAGCTCTGCATTTTGTAAGGTACACACAGGTGCCTGCAGACTGTGTTTTAGTGGACTTCCACTTTTTGCTTTCTGTTCTCAAAGCTTTTTTTTATTTAACCGTGGGGAAATGGCTTTTGAACAAAGCTGTAAAGAATTCAGAATGTTAAGGTCCCTAGAGGGTCTGTTAATATTTTATCAGGTAATTTATCCCTACCACAACTTCTGTCAGAGACGTGTTTGGGAGACACCTACCACACGTTTAACTTCTTTTCTCCATGGTTCCTGTTTCCAGGAGAAAAAGGGTCCGAAGATTGGTGGAGAAACACTTTTACCAAGAGGAGAGGAACAACCAAAATTTCTCAATAGTCTTAAGTGACCTGGAGTTGATTTTTTTCACAATGTAAGGATGGATTTCTGTATCTGAAATACACATTTATATTGGACTGCCAAGAAGATTGAGGGTTTAGGGATGAATCAGTAGGGGAATCAGTTCTTGATGAAAAGGACATCTGCCAAGTGTCCACCAGGCCACTGCATGGATATTGAACTTCGATTTTTTTTCTTTTTTAATTGACTGAAAAAGGCTGCACATTCATGCCTGTTCTTTCCAACTACCAATACAAGAGTGACCTCGCCAGACTTTTAAGTGACAAATCATCATGAACAGGAATGACTGTAGATTCCATAAGCACTTATGAAATTAATACTGTGATGCGTTCATGCCAACCTGTTGGGTTCTTTAGCTCTTGGACAAAAAGGGGTGGAGAGCACTCTCCACTGGCTTCAAAATTACTCACTCTGAATCCTTAGGAACAGATGTCCTGAGGTTTTCCTTGGCTTACCTGTTACAAAACCCTTCCATGGCTTTGGCACTGCAAGCCAGCAGTGTTTATGCTACAAACTCTGAGCTTCCTGTTTCCCAGCACCATCCACACTCCCGTGCTCTTATGGCTACAGACCTGCAGTTCCCCTTTTGAAAAAATATTTAATGAACCTGGCCCCATTTTGTGAGTGGTTCTAAAGAGCTGAGTGTTTATATTTAAAAGCTTTTACCCTTTTTCTGGCATTTTAAATAGGAACAGTAGCTGTCTCAGACCAAGCAGGACAAGATCTTCCTCCAAGAGGTGGCTCCTGAGAAATGCTGTCTCCATACAGGCATTTTTCTGAGAGCACATCTCTGTAGGGATGCCTGGGGCCTTTAACCAGCTTTTCCTGGACCTGAGCCTTTTCTTGCCCTTAGCTCATGCCCAATAGGATCACAGGATATTTTTAAGTACACAAAACTAAACTCAGTGATTGAATCAAAGTTCCACTAACTGTCTCACGTGTCCCAGTGGTCTTGTTGATGCCTCGTTTGCTTGCACAGGGGCTGAAGAGAAATAAGTTATTTCATTTGAAGCAACTGGACAGATTCACCTCAGCATTCTGCAGCCCTCATCTCTTACTGGTGCTTTTATTGGTGCAACTTGGCCTGTAGCATTCATTTCAGTCTCGTGTTGGTACCATTTGCTGAGTGTCACTGCTACAGGACAAAATCAGTAACTGAGATTGCTTGGCAACATCTCCTGTGGATTCCTCCTTCAGAATAAATAGAGTACTGAATAAAACACTCCCTGGGTCTGCATGGTATTTCTCTGAGGAGGAGGATGAGTTGCTTCCTCAATATCTTTCTTTGCCCACAAAAAGGGACTGGTTTGTGCTCTGTAATTTCAGCTTTCACAGAATTTGCTCATTCTGACTTAACAGGAGTTTCTCACCTGGAGTCCATACAACCACCATGAACTTCTACATTGGTCTCAGCCTTCAGCCAGCATGTTGAAAGCTTCACACTTTTTCCAGTTCCTGTCTCTTGGGCCCAAGGAAAGGAGATTCTGCAGAAATTAAATTGTCAAAGGAGGGTTAATGCTTTATTTTCATAAATAATTTTTCATAAATGCATGTACGACATGTATCCTGTGGGAGTCAGAGCAATGCTTGTATGCAAAAATAGGGTAAAGAAACCAAACCAGTTGTTTTGCTTAAGCTCTAGCAGTAAACAAGGAGTGGGGGAGATGGATGTCCTGGAATTTATGTGCCTCACTATTTTTTGAGATGCCTTTCTTGTGCCAGAGATTGTACTACTACCCTGATTCCTGAATACTTGGCTCTAACAAAAGGGAAGCTGGGATCAGGATGGTCACAGCAAGGAGATGAGGAGATAGTGGCAGGTAGTTTACCCAGAGCTGCCTCCAAAATGGGTTTGGCCCAAACATCCTGCAGGCCCAGCAGTTACTGGGTTTTTGGGTGACTCTCAGCTGCAGCACCCCAATGTTTCCCTCAGACCCAGCACCGGCCTCTCCAGGGTTCACTTTGGTTATTCAGCTACACAAGCCACAACAGAATTTCTGCACCACATAAATAATCCAGTGCAGCCACTGACATTGGTTTTGCTACAATTTAATCTTTATTTCAAAAATAAAATAAAATCCACATTCTCCATGAGCTATACCACAGACTTCCCATGTAACCTCAAACTGAAACTAATTCAGTGGTTAATTTTGCATAGAAAAAGGATATTGAAAACCTTAAACACATTATCACACATGGAATTTTCTCTTAATATTATTTTACCTATTATTAATAACCTTACATTAATAGAGTATCAGCCCAAAAGAAAAAAGAGACTAGAAAAAATAAGTAATGCACAACTCATCATAATCTTTGATTACCTGAACTATCTGCAGCAATCTGATTTTGTAGGTCAGGTTTTCTTTGAAGTCCATCAGCTGTTCAGCCTTGCTGTACCTATTTTGTATTAGCATGAAATGCTTTTGTAATGCAGCATTTGGGGCAAATTCCTTACACAGGGGGCAAAAAGCACATGAATCTAGCTCCTCAGAAGCTGATGCTCAGGCACAGGTTTTCCATCCTGGTCTTTAGAGGTCACTTTAAAGATTGATTCTTTTTCCTTGCACTACCTTTGCTCATTTCTTCTAAACGACCTGCATTAAAAAAACCCACAGAACAACAGCAACAACAAAACACCATCTTTGAATGCAGCGTTTCCTGCTTGTTCCTGGTAGGAACTGATCTGTTTGGCCATAAAAACACCCATTAACTTATTCACTGTCTCTTCAAAGTCTCAAACAGAAAACTACAGACAACACTAAACTAAATTAAAAGCTACAAGCTCCAATGCACAAAACCCTGCTTGGCATAAGCCAAAAGGCTCAGGGATTGATGTGGTGAGCAGAGAAGGCACTCAGATGGGTGTTTTATAAACCATGTCTTCTTGCAAATCCAGTTCCAGAAGGATTGAATAACAGCCTCTCCTACCTAAATAGCTGCTGGCACAAGCTTGTCCTACCTGGGTTGATTTGCACTGAAAAGATAGCAAAGAACGTGGATGAAATCAATTTTGGCAGAGGTAGGAATGGTGATGAGTAGAGCTGGAGGAGGAATTTGCAGAGGTCCTGGGCTGATTTCCAGGGCTGTGAAGGGACTGTCTGTGGAGCAAGGATGCTTCTCCAGCACAGGCAGGCAGCAAGAAGCCTTATCAGCAAAAAGGCCAAAATTATTTGTGAGTTACAAGATAAGGTAGTGATTTAAGATTAGCACAAGGTCTGGAGCAGAAGCTGTTTTATATTTTGCATATCCAAATTCAATTACTTCTTTCTCCAGCTGCTCTTGGATCATGTTCTTAACATCCCTGTAGTAGCACTCTAAGCTGGCGAGGTGACAGCTGTGTGAGGACATTGGGCATCACTCTGCCACTTTGATTACAAATGACTGCTGGAAAAGGATCTCCCGCATCCCAGATCAGCTTATAGAATCAAATCTACTTTGAAAAAACTGTAATGTAGTTAATTAAACTTCCTTTTCCCCCCCAGTTCTCTTGCATGAAGACTTTGATCTACAGCACTAGAAGCCAAAGCCAGAATTCAAAATCCTTCCTTTGGCACCTATCCAGTGTCTCCACATCAAAGCGCTGAGTGTGCAACCACTGTCAGCAAGGTCAGGAGTCAGACTAAATCTGACATTTCTGAACTGTTAGTCTGGAAAATAGCACATAAATTCTAAGCAAAAGATCTCTGTGTTTATTGTCTTTTACCAAGCTCCAGGAAGCATTTGTTTTCAACACATGTGAAATGTCAAGGCAAAAAAAAAAGTGTCTGAAACACTGGGGCTTCGTGCAACTGCAGATGGCCGAATAAGCAGCAAGGTGTCTAATTTTTACATGCTTCTTTTTGAAACTTGGATGCTGCTATAGAAAAAAAAATAGTCCAAGGATGGCTAACGTGGTTAACCTAAACTGCAGGAACATGAAGTTGGAAAGAAAGTTTTAAATGTAACATCAATTTAGGAGCGTACATGCACCTCCAAAATGGGAACCTGAATGCCTACAGCAAACCAAACTATAAGAAACATATCCCACCAAGCCAGGGCTAAACTAAAACACACTATTATCAAAATAATATATTTTGCTTTTAATTTGATTCAATTCAAGCAACTTTTCTAATAGGGTAAGTGCTGCTTCACTAAAATACACAGCAACCCAAGCATGTCAACAGCTTCTACATTTCCCTATCTCTGGAGCTCTGCCTAATGGATCTGGAAGTTTATTTCTCAATTATTGCTACAGAGGCGGTAACCAGCAACACCACACACATCCATGCTGGGAGATTCCAACTTCATCCAACTGTTCTGCCTAGCAGAGCAAGCACAGCCTGCCCCAGAGGGCAGTTACCAACAAGGTGTAGGAAGGAGTGAGGATGTAAATCTCTCATCAGGTGGGACAACTGCTGAGTTTAGATGATCTCTGAGGTCTTTGAGGGGTTTGTTCTTCTGAAAGAGGGAATTTTAAGCCTAAATCCATATGTAGAGGTACATAAATTTTTTTAAAAAAAGCTAAACTTCCTTTTCTTCTCTTTTCTAGCTATAGGAAGAGAAATTCAGTCTTGAAACTGGGAATGTGACACCTGTAGCTCTTCTCTTTGGCCACAGCTCCCTCTGCAGTCAATCCAGCTTCACCAGTGATGCCAGCCAGGGAAGTCTCTCCATGAATCCTGTGCCGTGAACCAGACAGAATACACCAAGTTCTCACAAAAATCCCATGGAAGGCACCAGCTAGGCTGTGAGCCAGAGCTCAGCAAAGTCAGCAGAGGGATCTCTAACTCACTGGAAATTATTCACTTGGGCCCAAGCTCTTCCCAGGAGCTGGATCAGTGCCAGGGTTATAGAGGGCATGGAAGACTGGCAGGAACCAAAACACCCAAAATCACCCACTGAGCAGGCCTGGGGGTTCTATCCCAAGTGACCCCTCATCAGCCTTCTTGGTGTTGTGGTCAAACCAGAAGCTGCTGCAAGGATATGTCTGTCTCCAGGTGGGAACCACAGCCCAGACAAATCACTCCAGCACCAAGGGTGTAGGACCAATAAATTGTGCTCAAACCTCACCTTGTTTAAAAAACAAACAAACAAGAAAACCTAGAGATGCTACAGTAAGAGGAAGAATCACAAAACAGGGCAGAAGATGCCACAAGAGCCCATTGGTGCAGCCTTTGGTGCTGTTTTGACACCTTTTTTGGGTGCACAGGGAGGGAGTGGAAACAAGCTGAGGGTTGCTGCTTTGCTCTGGGCTGTTCAATGACACCCCCACTGCCAGTTTCTGAGCAGCAGAAATGACACAACACAGCCCTCAGATGCAGTTTTGCTCTGATTTATTCTTTATTTCGAAAAATAGATTCTGAAAGCAAAAGAATGTTTCAGAAAGCAAGGAAAAACATTGTGAAAGGCAAGAAGATCATTTCAGTGTACATCACTCCACCCTGCCACCCCTGCATCCCGGGGACCATCCAAACATCTCGACCTGGCAGCAGCAAAAGGCACCTTTTCCCAGACCTACCAAGCTCAAAGGATTCCCTCGCTTCACACACCCTTGGATCAGTCGTACAAGGCCAGTGGGAGGCTGCTTTGTTGGCCCAGTACTCCCAACACTGTCAGACTCGTATTTCACCTGTGCCAGAGCTGCTTGGTCAGTGCCACACTGCAGGTACAGTGCCACACCAAGCCATGCTTGAGGAACTCTACCAGCAAACATATTCCTGTCCATAAATCCCATTTTTCTCTGTGAGTGGTTGCTGCTTTCTCTTTATCCACTTCCGTACACAGTTGATTCTGCTGGTACCAACACCCACATCTTCATCAGCTACATTAGTAACTCCCCATGTCACTGAGGGCTTGTCTGAAACTGATTTTTTTTTTTTTTTTTGCATAGGAAAGGAAGTTGGAAATGGTAGAAATTCTTGCACAAAATCTTACGTTGATATAGCGTCATTCTAAAGGTGTGTCATGTTAGAAACTTTTAAGAAACAAGAATGAAAACACCACGAAAATCAAGGTGTTCTTTCAAGACCGTGATTCTTCGATTGTCTAAGACATCCACAGCAAATCTGTTTTTCTAGGTTAGGTTTCCTTTGACATACATCAGCTGTCCAACCTCAGTGCAATTATTCCAAATTAGCATAAAACGATTTTGCAATGCAGCATTTCACTAAGTTACCGTTACAGAGGTCAACAAAGCACAGGGAATTCTGCCTGCCCAGGCAGGGTCTGTGTTCTTCCCTCAGAGGAGCTCATTCTCAGGCCCATGTTTTCCATCCTGCTCTTCACAGGGTCTTCTACAAGTTAATTCTTTCCCCTTGCACAAGCCGTGCTCGGAAGTTCCAAATATCCTTCAAAACAAAAATGAGACAAAGGAAAAGCGCCTTGAGGGCCAGAAAAAACAGTGACCAGGATTCCAGTTCACAGAGATGGAAATAGAGGATTACTTAGTTCTTATCATCTTGTGAAGGTGAAATAAGAGCTGAGCACTCCTCTGGGAGAAAATTCCAACTCTGCTAAAAAAAATTCTTAAAGCTACATGAAAGCACAGAGACTTCTCTGGGGTTTGCATGGACAACCTTATTTCCACTCAGGAGAAGGAGAGAGCCTCACTACACATCCCTTTGGATTTCTTCAAGTACCTAAACAACCCCAGAACTGGAAGCCAAGCAAACGGTGACTCTGCACACATGTAAGATCAGCTTGCAGAACACAGCTGGGCACCCCACCACACCCAGGCACACTGCAGGGGAAACAAGCAGAACAATACAAAAACACCAAGGATGAAAAAGAAAGTCCTCCCCTCCAGAAAGCCCCAGATATTGTAAAACATGTAACCTTTAAAAGAAAATTGCTGCCTATTACATCTAGACTATACTGCCTTGATACTGGCTGTGCACATACTTGCGAACTGCTGCAGATTAAGACATTCAGAACATCTTCACCCCAGTAACAAGATTTATTTTTCTTTCAGTGGCTGGATCCCTTGAAAATTTACATTTGCTTTCTATTTTACTCAATGATCTGAGTTATTCAGCAAGAGTCCATTAGTCACTTTTTTTTTTCTTTTTTGAGGCAGATGTGTATCACTGCTGACAAACCTGCTGTAGCTCAAGTCTAAACAACTGGTGTGGGATTATATTTAACCAAAAAAATTCCATTTGTTATTGCAATCAGATGTGGCTACTTGTTTTAAAAGGAAAATCCACCCACCATTAGGAGGGGAAACTAAGAACTGTAGACATACAAACTGGACAAGCACTGAATTTATTCCAACTTCTTATACTTTTGAAATCAGGGCAAATGACCACACCTTTTTATTTACAAGCAGAGCTTCAGGAGGAACTTCAGGAGCTCAAGGAATGTGAAGAGGCTACCAGAGAGCAAGGCATTATGAGGAAAAAGGCTGCAAAAAAGCCTGCCAGTCATCCTCTGAACGTCAGGTCTTGCATCCTGCCAAGCACCTCTGCCTGGTACAGCCTGATCTGCCAAACTGGGCATAGCAAAGAGCACCAATCTGCCACACGAGAGACTTGGGAAAGGGAACTGACCTGGTTTGTAACAAAAGGCACTGAGCCATATCTCACCTTGAGCTCCACAGAAGTTACGTTGTATTTCTTGCGAACTATTTCCTCCAGCTCCTTCTCCAGGTGCTCCTGAGTCGTGTTCTTGACATCAATGTAGTGACACTCTGAGCTGGCAAAGTGGCAGCTGATGCTCTGTGTGAGGAAACTGGGCATCACTCACTGTCATATCGAATACAAACAACTGCTGGGGAAAAACCCCGTGCATTCCACATTGTGGACACATCACTCCTTCCTTACAGATCATGTCAGCAAATTCCTTCGTCCTTTCCAAGCGCTCTGGAGAGTGTCCCCTTGGAGAAATACTCTTGCTGCTGACATTCTCTTCTTCCTTCCCTTCTCTCCCTCACTCCCTCAGCATGAGCTGTACTACTTAATCTCAGAACATCAGCAACTGGAGTGGGAATAGGGAAAGTCAGGGCTGGAGCAGACCTGTGTGTTCCATGAGGGTTCTTAGTTCCTGCACCCAGAGGGCCACAACAGACCACTTATTTTGAATTCACCAATAAAATACCATAAGGGCTGAAAGAACAGGCCACACAATAGGCAAACCAAAAAAAAATAGAGCAGCCTGTGTTGCAGTGCCTGGATGAATCCCTTCTGAGACAGGACCAGGCCTCCAAAGGCCTCCAAACTGCCTGTTTCAGTTAAATAATCATGACATGTAAATAAGTCTTTCATAGAAAAATGGGTTGTGCAATCATATAAATAAATATTACTTATTTAATGATGGAGACTCCTGTTATCCAGAGATGGGACACCAAGAAGACAGGGAAGAAAGTTAGAGAAGGTCTTGATATCTGGGACAGCTGAAAGGGAACTACTGGAAAAGCAAGTACAGCCAGCCAGGCTTCAAACATGGATTCAACATCTAATTTCTACTCCTGTTCTGTTTTCCCCAAGCAGCTGCACAGCATGCTCTTCTCGCAGAAAACACATGTTTAAAAATAAAATAAAATCATAAAAAACCAAGAGACTGAAGAAGTATAATAGGAAGATAAAAACTCATTAAAACATTCATCCACGTATTAATAAACTTGGAAAGGATTCAAAGGGAGTGGGGGATAAAAATAGAAAGAGGGATAGTTTAGTAATTTTTTTAAAAATCAAGAATATAAAAAACTATATCAAGACATGTTTTCCTACCTTTCGGAAACCTGATGTCCTGTTTATCCCAGAGCCATGAATGAGCAGAGGATGGAAGAACACTGTGTCTCCCTTCTCCATGACCAGGTGAACCTTGGGAATCTTCTCATCCTCATCAAGCAGCCCATGGAAAAGTTTGTTGGTTTTACCCTAGGAAAGAAAAAGTCTGAATTGAAATCACTTGGCTAAAATTAGAGCAAGTGCTGATTCTCCGAGCACAGCAGGGCAGTAGGGACAGCTATGGATCTGCCTTCCCCCGAGAGAGGATTCCATATGCCGAGCTAAAAGTCTGACTATTGCCTACTAGTGCTTCAAGCCTGAGGTACAGAAAAATGATACTTCCTGTATTTTCTGCAGCTGGAATAGGGACAATTAGGAACATTTCTCAGCTGGAGAGAACAGAGAAGAGCACTGGGGAATCCCACACAGGTGGCCTGATGCCACTGCTGGAGTCCAGCCTTCTGCTCCCAGTATAACCATCACCAGTAACAGTCCAGGCCAGGAAACACTCACTCTTAATAGGAAGGCACCAACTGATATTTTAATCCATCCAGTTGTTTACTGTCAGATTTCTCCTCTTTGGGACAGTACCCATGCTACCAGGCAGGAACAAGTTGATGGGAGGAGACAGAGCCCTCAGACTTGGCAAAGGCAGTGGAAAACCATGGCATGTGTTTATGCTGTCATGCCACGATGTGCTGGACATTTTCTAGGTGAAGGTGGGAACAGAGGCAAATCTACCCACATCACATGGAGTGAGGTCACCCAAGAAACTCTCTCCCAAATCAATGTCAGTATTTGAATAAACAGAAAAAAAAAAATCACTGAAAACCTCAGCTTTGACCTGCACATCCTCCCCCCACAGTGAATCCTTCCCAGCCAAAACACATCCCCTTCCTGCGTGCCCTTCCCAAGCCCTCCATGACACTCCACCTCCGACTCTGGATAACCATGAGGCTTCAGGGTTGTCTTGTGTGTCCCTGGCTGCACGACCAGGCAGCCGTTGTCCTGGTGAGCCCTCTCCATGGCGGTCCAGGCGCACACGATGCGGGACGCAGGCCGGAACGGGAAATAGTGCAGGTCCTGATGCATGGGGTGCAGGAAAGTCTGTTTGTCTGCAACACAGGTTCAGAAACCTTCAGCCTCACCAAACGTGACACAGCCTTTTCCTTCCTGTTAAACCACTGGAGCACATCCTAAGGAGCTGCTGCTTCCCACTGGAGACACTTGGTGTACTCAGTGCCTGCTCCAGCCCAGCCATGGAAGCCAAGCAGGTGAGCTGCCACCCCACCCCAAAATGGACAATGGTGCTGGCTCTTGGGTCACACAATGAAAGCCAGGAGGCTGCTTAGCTCTGTAACCCCTCAGAAGCCTCCTTTTGCTGGCCTTCACCATCACCACCACTCATTTTCACCACTCATTTTGGCTGCTCTCCAGTTTTGAGAACTTTAACCAGCACGATGTTGCACAAACCCCCTCAGCACAAAGATCTTCCAACAGCTGTGCTGTCTGCAGGCACTGGATGTACTGCTGTGATGCAAGCAGAATCAACCCTGTCTGTGCTGCACCCAGCTCATGTTTATTTAGCTTTCTCTTTAAAAAAAGGAAAAAAAATCTCAATTTATGGACTGCAGCCTCCACGGACAGTCTCTACCCTAGAGACTCTCTTCCACAAAGTCCAAACAAAAATAAATATTCTTGAAGATTTTTTTGTTTTTTCCCCCCATGGAAATGGAAACATCCTCCACACCAAAACAGCCTTTAATATATGATTTATATACTTATTGTGCCATTGATTTTGCTCCTTAAATAGATACAGTTAGGCTATTTCCACTTGCCTTGTTTGCCATACTATTTAGACTTTGTGCAGCCTCAAAAACTCTCCTGAGTTTTCTCTTGTTATCTCATTAAGCCACGGTAAAAAGAAAACAAACTATCACCAAAATGGCTTTGTAAATTTTCAATGTTATTTGGGCTTAATTTTTTTTTTTTTGCAGCTTTTCTAAAATACTAAGTTCAATTCTGGCACACACACAATAATTTATTTATTTTCCTCTAATCCAAGTTTTCCTTACCAGAATCTGGAAGTTTATTTATCAGCATGGTGTGCACTGCCATGATGTTTGGCCCTGTGAAGCACTCAACATATTTGAGTACCTACAGAGAAGAAAACATTAGGAAAAAAAATTTAGAAGCATGAAAAACAAGAGGAAACATTGCTGAGAAAGCACTGGGAGCTGGATGTTTGGCTGAGGACAAGGGTACAGGAGGAGGAGGTCGGGGAGGATGGAGGGATGCAGGACAGGAGGCAGGATCTGGCATGGCACACAAATGGGCTTGGTGGGAGGAGGCCAAGAGGGAAGATGGTGCTGCAGGCTGCTGGGAGGGCTGGGGAGCATACTCCCACAGAGCTATGGCCGTCTGCAAGGCTGGACCTGCCCAGGGAGAGATGTCTGCCTGGATAAAACACATTCAGAACATGTCGCTGATCTGTCCCTCTAGCCTGGCACAGTTTGGCCAAGCCACATTCCTGACTGCCTCCACACCAGGGGCAGAGCAGCACTGCTTTAAGTCTTCTGCCCTGACCTCCACCTATCCCATATTCATGCAGAACACTCTTAAAAGATGGCTTGATCTTCCTTCCTCACTTGTGTGCTTATGGGAGTTACCTGCAGGATCAGATACATTCATACAGGCTCTTCCACCACCACCCCCCTTTCTGATGGGTTTTTACCTCTGGCAGAGTGCAGTATCTGAACAGCTCTTCGTCTTCCTGGAAGTCCTGCACTTTATTAACCACTTTTTCAGACTGACCGAACTGGGATTTCAGGGACTCATCTTTCATAATCATAACTCCTGGTGGCTTCACCTCTCTTTTACAGATCCTCGTGAACTCCTTCCTGCAAAGCAGAGGGCATGTCCATGCTGGGAGAATCCAGTGGTCTCCAGCTTCCCAGAGCTCCCTGGGGATGCTGCTGCACACAGGCCCCCCCAGCTCCTCAGGCAAGTGCCCCATACCTGAAGCGCTCGATGTCCTCATCAGAAACGAGCTTCTTGATGAGCAGGTACCCATTGTCCTCGTAGAACTGCCTCTGCTCTGGGGTCAGGAGATCGTTGTCCAGGGTGTAGCTGGGACACAGAGGGACACATTAACAGTGTCTAGTGATCAGCACATGTGCTTGGGGGAAGAATCGAGCTCTGAAGGTTGCTTTGCTTTTATCTCTACCAAGGAAGATGGAGCTTACCGGAACCTCCCTGAATGAGGAACAACACTGAATTGAGCTGAAGTAGGAATGCTTATCTGGGATGGGAATTAAGGAATACAATACAATTAAGGAATACAATCAAGCAAAATAGATTAGAACATTATCTACAGGCATGAGTCCTCGATCCTAAAGGCAGGTGCTGTGCTGGACACTCAATCCATGTTCTTGTTCATTTTACTTCTAAAATAATAAATAAAAATGAAAAATATTCTAAAAATGAAAAAACTCTGAAACAATAAAGCAATAGGAGTAAACCTGAGGTTTCATTCTCATGTGGTGGTGCAAACTCTCACATTCTCTCCAGTTACTGCAGAGATCAGGACTTTCCCAAATGACAGGGATAGGAGGAACAGAGGAGAGCTTTGGGCTTGTCCTCCAATTCATCTCAGCAGGTTTAAAAAACCATTTTTCTCTTATGCAGAGACACATTCTCATCAACAGGGCAATTAAAACCCACTTGCTAAAGAAGCCTCACAAGAGTTTGGTGCGTGGTATTGAAGTGTCATTCATGACAAAAAAGAGCATTTTCATGCTTATCTTCTGGTCTGCACATGCATGTTTGCTTCAGGGTTTTATGAAAACCACTGACTTTACTGCTCATAAAAGCACGAATGCTTTGGGAATAAGAAATAGATTTCATCTTAGCAGTTGTGTCTATGGTCCTCACACCAGGAAGCTTAAACATTATCTTGTCAAGAGTCACATATGGTGGGAGAAGAACAACGACACATGCAAAAATGTGTGGCAAAAATGATGAGCCAGAGGGAGAAAAAGGTGCTGGTAACAGAACGGAAGACAGAGAGAAAGGAGGAGAACATGGGGAGACTGGCTGGCAAGCCAGCAACCACCGCAGCAGATCCCAGAGCAAGGAATCCCCCAACTGAGGGCACTAGTGCTCCACACACCACATTTCAGGCCCAATTTCAGTGAAAATGGTACTCCTGACTATTCAGGCTCCTAAACGTCCACAGACAGCTCATGGAGACACAGGCACTGGCTGGATCCCAGCTGCGGGACCTTCCTCCTCCACCTCCCACAATGGGGGAACAGCAGACAAGTCCACCCAGTGCTAGACTCCATTTTGGCGCCTTCCTCCCAGGCTCTGCAGCGCCTCCTCCTCTCACTGGTTTTGCTCTTGACACTTTGCAACACTCAAGAGGATAAATCTGGCTTGCCTGGACAACTGAAACCAAGAGGCGCAGAGATTAAAACAAACCCAGTGAACTGATGTACCACTTGATGTATCAAATAAATCTATTCTTATTAGATTCTGTCATTTACTTTATCCACACACCTTTCTTGCTCCAGCCCAGCTTAGTCGTGTTTTTGTCCAAAGCTATTTGCATCATGACCCAGACTTGAAAACAAACAGGTTGTGCAGCACCTCTCCCTACTTCCTGTATCTTTACAAGCAGGGTGTTTTTCCTATCATTTATTCCTAATTTTGTGTTCCTACTTGGGTTATGGCAGTCTGAGTCAACAATCCATCTGCCTTCATATTTTTAATCGATTTGAGGACTCCTACATCCTGTTTGATTACATCTTCTGTTTATTATAATTCACAGGTAACTTGTCAGCATCCTGCTCTGTGAAACAGCAGCTTTCTTGTTTTTTTAAAGCAACATTTATGACAGCAGTTTTAAAAATATTCTCAGCAAGCAGTCTCCACTTAACTTTTGGAACCATGGGACACATCAGTGCAAGAACTTATTTCTACCCAGGTTTCCTTTGCCTGATGTTGGAAGCCTCCAACATTTCCACCTCAGCTCCCACACACAAACCAAACTTTGGTGTTTTCCCTGCTGCTGCTCTACCAGTCCAGTCTGCACCTTTCAACGAAGTCTGTGACTTGCCGTGCAATTTTTAAGTCATGCAGACTTTATCTCCCTCAGCCCCTTGAATCTCTAGGAGGAAAATTCACTGCAGGGAAGCCCCTGTCTCAGCGCTAGGGGGGCTGTGCTGGGGCACTGCCAAGATGTACATCCCAGCTCCCCACAGGTTGTGGGGCTGAAGCTCAGGGAGAGGCTTTTGGGGTAGGTCGGGTGCTGACCCCAAAATCCCAGTCGGGGCTGCCAGGGAAGTGCTGTCCTCGGCACCAGGACACATGGCAGGACTCGCCCTGTGTGTCCCTCCCAGGCCGGTGTCCCTGTAGGACAAACCACGGACCCACAAGGGCGCGGGCAGCGAGGGGCAAAGCGCGCCGGGCTGGGGGAAGCGGAACCCCGACCCACGGGGGGCCAACGTGCTGCTGCCGCCCCTTCCCAATCCCACACCAGCAAGGATACAGGAGCCGGGGCTGCTCCCAGCCGCGGGGAGAGGTGCCGCAGGATGGTGTCCAGCCTGGCGGCGGAGCGCTCCCCGAGCCGCTCCCCGAACCGCTCCATGGCGCCCGGACGGCCTCAGCGCTGTCCCGGCCTGGGCGGAGCCCGGGCCGCCGCATGCTCAGAGCCCGAGTGCCCTCGGAGCTCCGGGTCGGCCGGGAGCCACGGGACGGCGGTGGGAAGGGCCTGAGGGAAGCCGGGACGGAGCCGAGCGCCCTCAGAGTTTGGATCCCGCCGGGAGCCGCGGTCCGGCGGGTGGGCAGGGCGTGAGGAGGCGATGACGGACCCCAGCGCCCTCAGAGCGCCGGGAGCCGCGGGCCGGCAGCACCCCTGGTGGGAAGGGCCTGAGGGAGGCCAGGCCGGGCGTGCGGAGAGCTCGGAATTCTCTACGTTCGTCCTCCCGCTTCCCCTCTTTTTTCCCGTTCTCTGCCAGCAATGACTGCGGATTTCATCAGCCCCGTGTGGAGAGCAGCGCTTGGCACAGAGCACAGCTGAGGCCGGCATGGATCGATGCCTTATCTCCTGTCTCTAGGGAGACCATCAGAGTTCGCCTCATCCCTCCATGAATCCGTTTGGAGAGATTTTTGCGGCCCCAGTGTGAAAACATCTCACACCTGCCAGGTTATCCGTAAAACCCCGTTCATGAGCAGTACAGGCCCTGCTCCCGAACAGGCACCATCACAAGTCTGCTGTAGCTCCAGGCAGTCTCATGACAGGGTGTGCACCAAAACTCTGCTTACAGCTAACTTTAGGATGAACTCCCATTCTGCGACAGGTTTTGCTGGGATCCGGGGTGACATGGTAGTGGATCAGAAACTTAGCTGCCAATACAGCAAGCTTCATGTCAGTGCTGCAGATGAACAGAAGCCAAGGCATAGGTAGGAAGGGCTCCTGTACATAACCTGTATCCTGGAAGCTGGTTCCCTTTAAAACTCAGTGGCAAAACTCCCAGTGATGTAAGTAAACCACGGCAGGTTTACAAACTGCTTTGGTCTGTGGTGTGTTTGTGTTTATGGCTCTTACGGTATGCTTGGTGGAGTCACTCCCTTCAGGGACATAACAAAACAGGCTGTTCACAGAAGTGGGACAAACAAGGTCGGGAACCCTGGAAAAAACCCTCTCTAAACAATTTTGTGTAGTCACAGAGGCAAGAGTACAAGCACTGTGAAGGTACAACAGCAGCAGCAGTGACAGCACCCAGCCCTTCACTGCCAGCAAAATAAGACCTTTGACTCCTGAGTCACAGGTAAACAGAAAGTTAGTAAAAGTCCCTCAAATAAAGTTTGAGTGAGGGGGAACAGAATGAAAAAAAAAAAAAGCAACTAGAGTAATAGCTTTATTATTGAACTAATTATGACTGATTATGACTAATAATTGAAAGGCCTATATATAATTCAGATCTATGCTGCAATTGCTTTCACAATCCAAACTGGAACAGGAACCTCAATAAATCTCATCTGTTTCAAAGTTTAGGTAAAAGCCCCATCAAAAAGATGAAGCAGAACAATCCTACTCATGCCTATTCTGGCATGGGCCTGTTTGCAATGTAGATATTTCTTCCACAGGTATGTGTTTGACAGCATCTTATGCAAAGGTGTCTTTCATACCTGAAAAAAATGAACAAAAAGTAGTGATTTGGCTGTACTGATTTAGGAGTTTGAGAACTAAGATGCTTTTATACATACATAGTACACTCTTACATAAATACATATAGAATCATAGAACACCCTGAGTTGCAAGGGACCCACAAGAACTATCAGTCAACTCCTGGCCCTGCACAAGACAAGGCCAGGAATCCCACCCTGTGCCTGAGAGTGTTGTCCAAAGGCTCCTTGAACTCTGTCAGCCTTGATGCTGTGACCACTTCCCTGGGGAGCCTGTACCAGTGCCCAGCCATCCTCTGGATGAAGAACCTTTTCCTAATGTTATAAATGAAATATCACTAATATATGCATTTTTAAACAAGAAGAGCCTCAAAAACCCCTAATATCTCTGTGCATTAAATACAATTATTCCTTTTTACTTACAGCCTCTCTGGCAGTCTCGGTACCAGTAACTGCCATGTCACAGGACCACCCTGTTTTGTTCTATGACACCCCGAAGAACTCAGGACACCTCGCCCACCTTGGCAGGGGGTGGCTGAAGTCACTGCCCTGTATTTGTGCCCTCCTGCTGATGGATCGAACTTTAACACAACAAAAGATCGCTCTTGGGCATTGCTGGCACGACCCAGTGACACGGGGGTTGCTTGTGGTGTAGCCACACCCCCTAGGACTAGAAGTGTGTGGAAACGGGAAAAAAAAACATCCTTTGCATCTAAACAGTCCAGAGTAAATAATTTTCAAATCCATTGATGAGCATCACTGAAATACAGGCTGAATCTCATGAACCCAGGAAAAGAAACAAGGGAGAAATTTTCTTTGTTAAGGAAACTGATGCTGGCATTAATCATTGTATTAAAATGGATGGCATTTAAGAGAGGCTGTGTCTTTGCAAAGTACTTTTACAGCTATGTCTGTCAGTTTCCTGAATTTTATAGAACATTTTTATACAGATGGTTTGCATTTGGCTTTTAGTTTTAATGTTTTCTGTTCATTAAATCACAAAACTAATAAAAACTAAACGATTGAGATTCCTCCAGCAGCATAGGAATGTTCCTAATGCACAGTGTTATAATTTAATAAGCATCTCAATTGACTATTAAAATCCACATTATGATCAGAACTGTAATTCCAAAGATGAGGTCTTCTGAAAGCCTAATTTACTGTGGTGGGAAGTGGCAGCTGCTCCAACTCAGCAAAATTAGCTTTTTTAACTGAGGTGCCAGGGAAAACAGATGTTGATGAGACAATAACAAGAACAACAAAATCCACCACCAATGCACAGGTTCATTTCTCATCACTGGAAGAGTCAAGAAGGGCTTCTGTGGATACATAGAAGGGAAAGGAGGGAAAGGGAGATACAGATTCAACAGAGGACAAAATAAGGGGCATAGTGACAAAGGTCATGGAAAACGCTAAGGGTCTTGATGACTTCTCTACCTTGGGCTTTGCTTTAGTTCCTGGCCTCTGCTGAATTCCAAGCTTTGGGCAACCCTGTCCTAAGGAGGAGCTACTGTCAGGCTTCTCTCCAACTGTCCCAAACTTCTGAGCTGGGGGTGCCCACCCACTCCTTATAGACACAGATCCCTTTGGAAGTTCCAGAGACAGCTGGATCCACCACTGCTCTGAGCAGAGAGCATAAAAACCCCCAATCGTGGTTGGCTCTTGCAGTGCCAGCCAGCCTCAGCAGCCTGTGAACCAGGAAGGAGAAGTCTCCTTCATGGAGATGTTGTTCCTATTGATGTCCATGGCTCCCCGAAGGGATCCCGTTCTCCCTCATGACCACTCAGCTGGGAAAAATACCTACCAAAAGGCTGAACAAGAGGGTATTTTATTACCTTTCTCCTTTTCAAGCATCAGTCACAGGGGTTGCAATCACATCCCATGATCAGAATGCAGATGTGAACCCAGGTGACTCTTCCCAACTGGTCACCCGACTTTCAGTGAAAAATCAGTGAAGCAATAAATATCAGCCACTGTGCCCATCCACTCCCCCATGGTCACTCAGGTTTGCTGCCCTCACTGCAGCAGTCACATTAATTTTCATTATTTCCTAGTTAGAAAAGGTTCAGTCCTGAATTTAGAGCAAAACATGAAATCAAAATAGTACCTAACAAAAAGGACCAAACTATTCTGGCTTTATATACTGCCACAGATTTTAAGAGTTATTCTTCCCTGATGCAGGGGGGGAAAGCAAAACGCCGAGGAAAACAACAGGCTACAGAGCAACAACTGTTACAAACTTTCCAAGAATATATGCTACTTATCAAATGTATTGATTAGGCTAGTGAATATTTCAATTATTAAATTCTTTCTTTTTAAAGAAATAATTTTTTTCTCCACTCTTTCCTCAACTTGGAGTTTTATAAGCAGGGCAGGAGCTGGTACATGCAGAGGTTCCTGTGTATGCGAAGTACATTATGTTTGTATAACTGACTGGATATGGCTACTAAAAACAACTGTTCACTGTTGCTTTCTCACAGCTTTTTGACACCAGCATCTCGAAAACCCCTTCATTTAAGAGGAATCTCTAAGCGTCTCGCTTAAAGGTTAAGGATTTAGGACTTGCCAGTCCCTTACAATATATCCTCCTACAGCTCACGGTGATCTACAATCTCTGATTTAGCAAAACAAATCATAAAAGTTCGTAAACAAAGGTGATGCTCACAGAGGTCTTCCCAATTCATTACCCACTCAGCGGCGCACCAGGAAGCCCTTTGGGATGTAAATTCCAGCCATCAGGAATTTGGGATGTAAATTCCAGCCATCAGGAAGCATCAAGAGAGGCTTTGAAGGCAGTTCACCCGAGGGGTTTTGTTTGTAGCTGCCTCCAGCGGCCGCGACAAAAATTCTTCCTCCGAAAATCCAGAGATAAGCAGTCTCCTTCAGACACCTTCCCTTGGAGATGAACCTTCTGCCATTCAGGGCGCGTGTAGGGAAGGACAAGTGCTGCTTTCACACCTGATGAATCCATTATCATAACTAGTGAAAAACGCAACAAAATCGACCGACCAGGACCTTTCTTCTGCCGGAGGGGAACTGACACATCTAGGGCCAGTTTCAAATACAGCAGATGTTTGTAACGAGCACTTGCATGCAGAAGTACTCATCTGTTCTGCACCCATTTGATCCACTTAGGGTTTTTTAAAACTACAATAACCTATATAGATACAGTCTTGCCCACGACCATAGAGAAAATGAACAGAACAAGCATCACGAAACAGCAGGGGGGAAAAAAAAGAATTAAATCAGTATTTTTTGCACAACTGGTTTTTGATACTTTATTTTCAGAGCTGCCATGAAAAACCTAACACTTTTTTTTTCCCTCAAAGCAAAGTCAAAAACTTGGTTACTGCTTTGAGGTTTTGTGGTGAACCCACAACTCGCAGACTTCTTTTCCAGGAAAAGGAGAGTGAGGGTCTGTGTGGTTTAAGCTACTCCCAAGGGAGAAATTAAAAAAAAAATTTCTAGCTTTGCAAAAGGTGTCTGCCGAGAACCCTACTGAGTGGAAAAAAGATGAGATAAGTTTTACCAGAGATGCCATTACAAGGAAGACTGGAATTTTAAACCTTGCATGATGCAGAAGACTGGAGATGAACCAGTGACTCATTTTTCATAGACAGAAGCCTTTGTAATTCTTGCTGCATTAACGATTATCCAAGATTTTCTTCCTGCTGGTCTGAATATCAAGGAGCAAATTCCAGAACCTGGGAGAAGCTTCACGAGCTGGTTCAGTGCAGTTGAGGACGGCAGGAAGTGTCTGGGCAGAGTGGGGTCAGCAGTGAGGCTGCTGCAAGGGGCAGCTCCCCATGCTGGCTGGGAACAGAGGGGCTCCAGCATCCGTTCCACGATCCCTCGTCTTGCTGACAGCAGGCACAGGAGCACTTGCAGGGGAAACAATTCAAAATGTTGCATACTTGGTGCTGGTAAGTAAAATAAACAAATCAAGTGGGTAATCAACTCGGAGATAACCTACTTGCCCCCAGCCTTACTCAAGGTTGCCACTGGACATCACAGCTTGGAGAACTGAAAGGAGTGATCACAATTATCAACATAATCACACATGCAATAAAACTTAAAAAAATTAGGATTTATCCTCTTTTCAGTGAATAATTCAGCTAGGAATCAAAAAAGTTCATGCACTTATACAAGAGCAATAAAAAAAATTAAATATTTATTTTGAATAACAAGCTTAAGTTCAAGCTGCATTGTTGGCAATGTTGGTTTTAAACACAGATCACAAAAGCGTGCAGAAAATTGTATTTGAGCAAAGAACAAAATAATACTAAGAATTATACTAAACAGCTGCTGATTTTTAAAGAAACAAAAAAGGCTTGTAATCACTATACAAAATATAAAATGTATTAAACACTACCATCCACAGAACAGAGGTTTATTTTAGTTTGATTATATTTAAAAATTATTTGTGTAGTTATTTATATAGTGAATTGTAAATGAATATTATACAGTAACCTCCTTTTGGTCTGCAAAACCTTTGTTGCACTATAGCACATCCAATCACATTGCAAAAAAAAAAAAATTATTTGTCCTTACTATCAATAAAGAAAACAATCATTGATAATACAGTAAATATTGTCAGGTCTACAAATAATGAAATTCAAAATGACTCCTTCGACTCTGAAGCGCTTTCCATGCAAAAAGTCAGCACTTGCTGTTTAAACTGAGTGCACTACCAAGCAATGTCCAGGGTCGTAGATGCTCTTGGTAAGACTAAACCTTACAAAATATTTTTTTAAAATAAAATAAAATTTAAAAAAAAAAAATCAAAGATTGAATGCAATCATGCAACCTCTTACTACTGGGTAACCCACTGTGTCGCTTGTCAATTTATTGCCTTTCTGGAATATCACTCAAGGCATCAAAATTAGACTCATGATAAATATACACATAATGAAAGGACACAAACTGCTATTCGACACTACTACTGGTAATGTCTGTGCTACGTGAAAGCACCTTTAAAAAGAGCCTATGCGGCAAGAGATAAGTGTCTAAAGATTCAAAATGAATCAACAGTATTGGATAACAATATAATTCTCAACTCAGAAGCTGCCTCAAGATTAGGTGCATCTTCAGTTAATGTAACAGGAAAAAAAGGCAATGGATTTTATTTTATTATTTGTATCCACTCATAAACTGACCTAAGGCCACCAGATGTGCAGACACAACAAGTTTTCTTTTCTTTTTACAGTTCTTTAAATTGTAGGATGATAAAGGAATAGACCTATTCAAAAACAAACAGCTATTTCATCTCTATTAAGAGGTGGCACCGGGCGTGGGGTTCACATTCTGAGTGGCCACCTGTGGTGCCACTTCAATGATCCGGGGTTTGTCTATAATCCTGGCCGTGCGGTTGCCCTTCTCTACAATGCCAATAATCCACGCCTGGTGGCCTTCGCCGTATTTTGGGGACTTGATCTCGGCGCAGAAACGCGCTGCCTGTTCTCGTGGTAAGCAGATGAGGAGGCCTCCTGTAAAGAAGAGAGCAGAGCATCAAAACATCTGACTGCAAAGCATTTCAGCCTTGGTCTGCCAAATCCCTACTTGGACAAGCACTTTGTGACTTCACTGGAGTCTGATGAACTCCACAGACTCCAAGAAAAGACACAGTGGAAGTCCGAGCTCTTGCTCTACAGCAAGATGTCTGTGCCTGAATGCAGTGTCTCGTTTCATATAAATGAAGCCAAATACGCACAAAAGATGTTGGCAAAAGGACGTGGTACTGATGCCAATAAATGACATACTGAAACAACACCAGCATTGTAACCTTCCTCAGAGGACTGCAGAGTGCCTCCACACAGAAACATTTTGGATAAAGGTCATATACAGATACCTGTAACCACATATTGGTGGCAGCTGATTCTGTGAGTAATCCCGTTGCCTGCAATGAAATCATTCAGTAAAGCAGGGACCACTGCCCTGCTGAGAATGCAAGAGGCAGAACATGAAACACAGCTCCCTGTGACAGTCCTTGTGACCCTTTTGTCTGATAATTTTCTAACCTTTTTAGCCTTTCCTGTAGGTTTTTTTTCTCAGACACAATTGAAAATATTTCATTTACTAATGAACGCTTTCAGAAGCGGCACAGTAATCAGTTAGCAAGCTCACCATTACACAATTAAACCTAAAAGCATTTCCATTCTTAGAATCCCAAAGCACTGAAAAATGTAGGTTGGCAAGTGAACTGAAAATGTTTGGAGAACACAGGGAGAGAGTAAATTTACACACCCCGGAATCTGGGCACATGCTGAGCCTCACTTAGTCTTAAAGAGTAATTTGACCCAAAGCCTTCTCATCCTCCTAAGTCCTGCCACCAGCTCTGAGCCAGCCCTGGAGCAAAGGGCCACCTGCTGAGCAGGCCATCCTGGGCTCGGTGCCACCTCCTCCTCCTCCACAGACAACTCCTCAGCACCGTGGGCACCTTGATGTTTGCTTTTCCAAGCACACAGTCCCCTCGGTGGTGACTACAGACACTCTTCATTTAGGGCCATGAGGAATAAGCAGCTACTGAACATGAGGAGTTAATTAAAAGGGTAAGTGGAAGTGTGAAAGTGATTTTTTTAGATTCTGTATGAAGAAAAGTATGCCAGCCAGAAAATGCCTACATCTCTGACATTTCAAAATAACATCCAGGTATGTCCATCAAACACAACAACAAAAAACCCGTAAGCTTGAGTGACAGCACCTATAACTACTCCAGATGTAACAGACAAATCAATTGCAAAGGAATTATGTGACATTCCCATGGAACGCTCTAAATCCAATTGAAGAGAAACTTACGTCATGGTGCAAGCGAGTCAGGGGAGACGTTTGCAAGTGGCAGTGCAGAGAAGGTGCTAACTAACCAGAAGGGAGGTGTGGAAGTATGGTAAAAAAGGAAATAAGAAAGAGCAGAAAAGTAATCTTCACTCAATTTTTTTCCACACACAGTTCTCTTCCTGCAGTTTTGTATCACTTGTACACATACCCCCTTATCACTCTCTGGCAAGATCAAAAACATCTACAAAATCCCAGTTTCCAGTGAAAAAATCACTTCCCACCTGCTGGCTACATCCCAGTCTGATCAATAATGCTACGGGCTACTCTCAACCAGCAGCAGGCTTTCCGTACTGCAGGGATTACAGTCATTTCTCTGCTACACTGACCAGTCTCTTTAACCCTTTGGTTAAGTCCTTAAGATTCTCCACCACGTTTTTTAGGCTAGTCTGTGTTCTTGGCATACCCAGCTGCTCTGCTTTTTGGGAATTGAAAGGATGTAGATATTTGGTGGCTGTCCTGGCTTATCTTTGTAAGAACAAAAGGGGGTTTTTTTGCTAAGAGGCTTTGAACATTGCTGGTTTTAACAAGTAGTATTTCAAGCAGGGAAGTGGACACAGAACACTTCAAAAGCAGGCCAGACAAAGCTCTGTGATTAAGAGCAGAGATACAAATAGTTCATGAATCAAAACCAAGTCCTTGTTCCTGTTAATGGCTTACTCCCACAATGACTTGTAACAGGATGACATCATTAGCCTTGCCTCTTGTCAGGCACTGACACAGCCCTTCTTTTCCACCCATCTGCCTATTTCCACCAAATCTCCACAAACACCAAGTTGTTGAGATACCTCTACTACGCTGTAAGAATCATCTGACATCCAAATTATTAGGACTGAAAAATACATGTGTATTAATGTCCCAAACAGAGTAACTCTGTGACTTATCTCTGCAAGTAGCCACTCTAACAAACAATTCATTCTTTTGAAACCAAATGCCTGACTGCAACTTTAACCATTACCAAAGATTTCCCTAAAAGAGAGCGCAGAATCATACAGAAGTGCAATTTTAGGAGACTACACCATTAGCAAGAGTCCCTGAAGGATGGAACAGATGACACAGTACATCTTTTCAACATCAACTTTTGTCAACAGGTGCACAGCAAATGCACACAGGGAAAAAAAAACCCCAATAACCTTAAAATCCATTCAAATAGTTTTCCAGTAAATTTCTTATTGCCTGCCCACTCTGCTGAAAAACATCTGTTCCCAGATGAAGAAGCTACAGACAGAGCGTGTCTAGAAGTTTAAGCCAATAGAGGAGTGTCTGCTAGTGTAAGCAGAGCCCTGAGCAGCCCCAGCAGGCCTCCCCACAGCTGGGTATCAGGCACAGCAAGGCAGGCCCTGGCCTTCACGTAACTCAAGCCCAGGACAGGAGCTGTGCAAACAGCCTGGTGTGAATGCTAATGAGCCGTGCCAGCACAGCCTGCCCAGCTCACACTGCTGACATGCCAGGCCCTGCAGTGCAAGCACAAAGCCTGTGTGTGGTTATTCAGCTTCCAGAGCCTGGTCAGTAGCCACATGCCTACGATCTTTTGGGTGTCTGGCAGACACTGCCCTGTGACAAATCCCTGTATCCACCTCTAATTCGAGAAACACAGTGCTGTGATCAAATCAGACAGGGTGCTTTGAGGCACCCACAGTTCACCACCTACCAGATGTCTCGCTGTTTTTCCCATCATCATCCATCTCTGCCCAACACAAGCTGCTCAGCATTTCAAAGAGACCTCTTGCTCTCAGTCCCAAAAGAGATTCTGAAGTCAAGCACTTCCCCCATCCCAGCAATGCATCCATCTGCACCGTTTTACATTTCTTCAGTGAAAAGAGAACTGAGTATCCCCGGGGTGCAGGATGGGCAGCTCTGAAGACATAAGCACTCAGTTTGCAGCTAAACCATTCCCACACCAACTGCTATCCAAACCTCTACTACAGCCACTCACCTGGAAGAGCACCTTGCAGTTCCAGCTCTGTGTCATGCTATTTTTTGGGCTTTTTCCAAATAATAAATGCTACTGGCACTCCAGCTATGTGGGCTCCTGGGTAGTAAGAATCTGACTGGTGCTACCAACCTTATTGACACAGCTTGCCAAGCTACCACCAGATATTTCTGCTCCCTTCTGACTGACTCTGGATTTGGAAAGGGTTCATGTCCCATATCCTGTTACACATCATCTGAGCCACACAGTCTCTATAGGACACAGTGTCTGCTCAAGCACAGATGGCCAAGGAACAACTCAGCAGATCAGTGTAAGTTATGTATTCACTAGGGGAAAAGTTTATGGCTCTCACTGTGATGCTTTTTTCCAGATCTTCAGACTGTTTTGCTTCAAGGGGCCCCCTCTGTTGTGAACTGCAGAGAACTTGGATAATACTTCTGGAGAGCCAGAAGATGGCGGGGAAATGAGATAAGAGAAAAAGATAGATTTGTTGCTACATCTCTTCATTTCCCAAAGAGAAAGAAAAGTCAGACTTAGAAAAAACCAAAATAGAACAGGATAGAAGATTCAAGGGGAAAGTGAAGTAGAAAGACTTCCAGCAGAAGACAGTGATCATGCTCATCAGAGAAGAGCCTACTTTTAATAAAGGAACTTAAAAACCATCAGAAGTTCTCATCACCTGATGACTCTGTAAATGTTTTTGTCCATAGCCAGGTTTTCAGTACAGTCTGTTGTACTCACTGTCACTGCAAGTGGCAGCTTTATTGAATGGGGAACTCAAGTAATAAATGGGTCCGAGAGCAACATTCATTTTTTTGCTGCTAGTTACAATCCCTTAAAGTCAGGTATCACAAAAGGGAGAAAAGCTGTAAGCTGTATTCTTGGATGTCTGTATGCTGGGGACAGAGAAGGCCTCAGCTGCCAACACTGGCCAACCCAACACTAAATTTTATAGTAACAAACCAAACACCATCCTTTGTCAGGCGAAACTACTGCCAGTGGCTTTGCTTTTGAGAAAACTGTGCCAGATGTGGTAGAATTACCAGATATTCACTGCTCTGGAGCTAACAGAGAAAAATAAGCCTCAAAAGAATTCAGGACCAGCACTAACTGCAAACTGGAGGGTTGCAGGGTTTCTGTACCAGTGTTCCATTAGGGAGCAGAAGGCATTCAGGATAGGATGGTGGTTTGGAAGTCAGGCTTGTGTGAACAGCTGTGTGGCTGCTGCTCATTAGTCTGGCCAGGTGCCAAACCAACTGTGACTCTGAACGCACAGCACATGATTTTTATGTTTGAAATGGAATTCTGAGGTGCAGGTGTAGGGAGAGAAGGGGGTGGCACAGCTGTCACCTACCTGAAGTCTCCGGACAAGTGCCATGCATGAGGCCAAACATGTTGCCACAGGCCTTACTGACAGCAGCCATCTTAGCCAGGACGGGGAGGTTGTGAATAACAAAGGACACCTCGTTTCGCTGCTGCTTGGCAAGGTTTTGTGCATGCCCCAGGATCCCAAATCCTGTGATGTCTGTAGCTGCATGTGCATTGAAAGTGTGCATGAGTCCAGCAGCTACAAGAGAGGGAGGGGGAAAAAAACACCAAATCAGAAAATACCGAATGATCAGGAAAATACTTCAACAATATTGTGCACAGTCTGAATGAAGTTGCACACGTTTAATGCAAACCAGGTTGGGTTTAATTAATAAAATAAATAAAATCGTGCTTGAAGAGAACTGAAATTCACCAACAGTGCATGTAACACTTAAAAAATTCAATTTGTATTTAAGATATTAAATCATGCTGCAAATCCGTCATGGAAGTTGCATTTATGAGCATGGTCTATTAGCCATGTGCTACTCATTTGTATTGGCAGTCTAAGAAACAGAGATTTGCTTCAGATCCAAGCTTCCCAGAGCTGAGGGCCAGGAAGGTTCTGAGCTCAGCTTTGCTTCCCTAAGGGCAGGGACACAGCTCAGTCTTCTCACACCTCTTCCCCTGCCACTCTGCGATGGTGACATCAGAACTCGAGATGCGGACACTCAAAAGTTTAAGAGCTGAAGAACAAAGCCTGCGGCTGTGGCCGCACCTATACATTCATTAAATTCCGGGGCGCCAGCCCCCCACCTATACATTCATTAAATTCCTGCACATTTGCAGCTCCTGGGTGGGAAAAGGGCACCCCTGCATGCAGGACAATAGCACCAGTTAAGAGTACTTAAGTGTTGTTAAAGGTGTCTGAGACAAGAGTAAGGAAAAACAAAACCAAGAACGCTTTGCCCTTCTTTGGTGCTTCCCAATACAGCAGCAGGACTGAGTGCTCTTCCATAAGTCAATGCTGGTCATTTATCTTTCCTGGAAGGCTTTGTCAAAGAATGAAAAACCAGAGGGATGACATAAGAAATGAAAACTGAATAAACGGGAAAAGAGATATTTAACTATCCCTGTTCCTTCAACTCAGAAGTAAGTACAGAAGCACTTACAAAGAAGGGAAATCCTGGATTAAAACTTCTAGGGTAAAAGCAGAACCTTTCCTCTACCAAAATTAAAAGAAAAAAAAATCAAAACAAAAAACCCACTACAGGAATAGGAAAAAGACAAACAAACAGAAAAGACAGTATATTCCACATACATATTCCACAGTGTGGAAAGCACAGTACAAGACCGAATTAGAAGAAAGTAAAAATTTTTTAAACATCAAAATTTAAATTGAAGCTTACATAAGTTTAGAGCTTTTCCTTTTTTGATTCTACTTCGAATTCTTTTAACCTTATCACAGTCAGGGCTTCTCTTTGTACAGAGATAAGGAACAAATCCAATATATTTCCCTTTAAAACATCCTCTAACTCACTGGGATGTTACTTGCAGCACTCACATGAGTCATAATCATACCCAGCAGCTTTGTGGTTTTGCTGTATAATTACAAGAGGGTGTTTGATTTTAATTTGCTTGTTTCAGAAACACTGAACAGCAGAAAGATGGGGCAGAATGAAAGGGACAAGGTGGCTGTGTCACAATCTCCCAAGGCAGTGAAATGAAATTGAGTATGGAATTGAAAAAACTCACAATCCCTCCCTCCAACACATACATCGCTTCTTACCTGTCCTGTTCAGCCGTGCCATATTCATCATTGCTTCTTGGTATGCTAGTTCTACATCCTCCTGCGTTACCACGAGTTTGATTTTATTCCACTTTTCAGGCTAATGGATGAAATAAACATGTTTCTTTTAGATTTTCAGCTGTACATTTTAAAGCACACCCTGACCACTTAAAAAAACCCAACCCCTTAATCCAAAATGTACCTTTTTTTTTTAAAACTCAGCTGAAGAGGGGCAGAATGTTCCACAGTCAGAGGTATGTGCCTTAGTCTGATGTACCCCAGCAAAGTTCATTTAAAGACCTGTTAGGCACTAAGCACCTCAAATCCTACTTTCAGCAGCGGAGTGGAGTGGAATAAACTACCCCAGGGAAAGAACTCCTTCAAGGCAACTGTCTGGATTGAACTCCCACAGCCAAATTAAAAGAACTTTGTTGCTGGTTGTTGAGATGTGTAATTTCTGGTTTCTTGGGTTTTTAAGAAATTGTTCTTGATTTCATACCTGGACACTTTGATCGAGAAAGACCACTGATATCCAGTCCTGGGCAGAGGAATGTATGCTAAGGCAGGATATAATCACTCTAATTTAGGATTAAGGCAGTTTCATAACCCTCCCTTACAATTTAATAACAGCATCTTCCACCCATTCTCCAGTGTCTGCTATGGACTCATCTCTTCATCACATTCCCATAAATGCTCTTTGTCCCAGAAGGGTTCCACAACAATTTAGGAAACAGTACCTTTATAAAGAGTAATTGTTTCATTCAAAGCTGAAGTGATTCCAGATCCAGAATGAAACAAAGCAACTTTTTTAAAAGCCACACTGCAAACTGATTTAACTTATTTTTTTACAATGAAAATAAAATTACAGAGAACTGAAAGTCAGCAAACACAGGATTTTTGAAGCCACAATACCTACACTGCCATTCCACAGAGTAAATGTATAGAACAAACTTCTTACTAAACAAAAGGTGCAAGAACTACTAAGAAATGGTAGGTGATGCTGCACTGGGGGAGGATCTTGTCTTAGCAAATGAGTACTGAAATGGCAAAAGGGGGAAAGAGTGGTCAGCCAAAATAAATAAATTGTTCAAGAGCAAGGAACAATGGCAGTGGGACCAGAGTTTCTGAGATTAGGTTGAATTGGATCTACCGATCAAAGAAAAGCATTTTTGTTTACACAAATGAAAGACCAAGTCAAAAAATAAGATGTGGCTGTTATAGAGATGACAGAATAGTGATTTTTGTTACTCTGGGAATGACTGAAAAAAACCTGAGCAGTCATTCTACCTTAGGTTTCAAAAACACAGTTCTGAGGCTGATCACAGGATGGAAACTGGTCAGATGATGGCAATGGAAATCACAAATTATGTGGAAGCAGAACTCAAGGCTGAGGGTAGAAGAGCCACAAACACAGGTAAGACACTAATTGGAGGCAAATTCCTCTCCACTACAGCAATCAGATACTGGGGTTAGTCAACAGGGAATCAAGGCAGAAAAGTTTGCAAAAGCTGCTCCCAAACAGGTTATAAAAGCAAGATTAGATTTCCAAATGGGAAGGGTCTGTAGACAACAGCAAGGGCTAGAAAACCCTCTTGAAGGGACGTATCACAGCATCCCCTTTCATGCCTTTAAGCATACCTATCTCTACACTGCAGTTTGCCTTTCTTGCCTGTGCATAAACTTGCTATACTATACCTTCTCCCACACACTTTTTAATATGAAGTCCAATTCCCCACCAAAATTTGATTTACAGGTGGATTTGTGATGGGTAATTAATTCTAGTTTCACTTTCCCTACTCTTTCACAAAACAAAGCTAAAGAAAAGGTAGCTCAGCTACTCAGGAATTTTCCTACTACAATCAAAGATATATTCTGTTTACACATAATAGCAGTATTGATTTCCTGGCTGTCCTCATTTTTCAGACCAGACGGTTTTTCTGTTTGACAGTCAAGGAAATTAGTAGTATTTGAAATATGTGGAAATTCAGAATAGCCTTAATTTGCAAGTCTGCTCATCAGTACAACAAGAAGATATGTTAAGAAGTTACATTATGGCTAAAACATACTATGGAATTGGGGTCTTGTTGTTTCACTTCATTTTCATATCAAGATTATCTGAGGCCCTGATCCTTTTATCTGTGGAAAACAAAGGATTCTGAAGAAGTTAAAATAGCTTGGCCAGACCCTATGAAGAAGGAGAAAAATATTTTTCTCTTGTTGCTCACACTTCAGACTCCAATGAAGGTTTAAGCTGGTTCTCTCCCACTTTGCTAACACTAGCTGTGTAATTAGAATTCATCTGACAATGCAGTGGCCAACAGCCAAACCAAAGTAGATTCCAGCTCACTCCTCTGCCAGTCTATTGGCTCAGGAGTCCCAAAAGTAGAAAAGATGCATCTTTTTAGAGTGCAAACTGAGCAGTTATAATTCAGAAGACACGTACTGGGAGCCAGACAACATAAGCAGATGCCAATTTTGCAGTCACTTTTCAGTTCAGTAGTTACATTTTTGCCTGAAGTAACAGATGGAAGTATGTCTACATCCACAATGCTGCTAGAAATATTCTTACTGAATGCACAGGGCAATACATGTGAAACGCAGATAAACTTCCATGTACAGAAGCAGAAAGCCCAAGAACACAGAGAGAGCATTCTTGGCCTAATTGCCATTAATAAGAGTTGCCAATTACTTTAGCAGGTGGAGTAGGGCATAATGTTGCCCAGGGTGATAGTCTGCTGTTCTGTTAGCAAACAATTTTGGTTATTACAGCAATGCCTGCGAAATAAGTAAGAATTAGGTGCAGTTAAGATGGACTCACTAAGCACAAAACTGTAAACTGCCTGAATTTCAAAGGAGTTTTGCACACAAGCAGGGAAGGCTGGAACATATCAAGGAGGAAGGAGGAGAGGTGACAGATCACTCCCATCTGAGCTGCACTTTGTCATGTTGAGGGAATGAGGGAGGTCATCTTTAACTCACATCCCTCTTCCCTATTTCTTTTTCTGCAGTGTACTCACAATATCTAGCCACTGGTGGACAGCCACAGCCACTTGTGTTCCCAAGGGTTTAGTTAATACAAGCACATCTCCTGGCACTGCATTGTCTGGCCTGGAAAAAAAGAATTCATATATTAATTATATAGCAAGATTCAAACACGTTATTAGGAATAAGTGCTGATAATTACATTTTCACAGACCTATGCATCTTATTGCACAGCTAAAAAACTGACTAACTGCAGAATTACCCAGTGGGATTCATTGCCATGCAATATCATTGACGAAAATGCTGCAAACTTGTCTAAAAAGTGCTAATCCTTCTTTCTTGCAAAAAACCCAATGCTTACAGTCAGACACACACCAAATTACATCTCTTCTTTCAATTTTTTGAGACGGAAGAGAGGATAAGGGAAAAAACTGACCTTTTTTACCCAGGGCATAAGATATATAGCATTAGGATCATGCTCAAGTTCATTTGTACAGAGGAACATGCCACAGTGGGACATTCAATATCAGCTACTGTTAAATGCACAGAATGCTCTAAAGACAGCAGTCCTGTAGTTCTCTACAGCCATTAATAGGATAACTGGGACATGGTTTAGAAACGCATGTATAACTGTGGCAGAAATTTACATTCAAAACAGTCTCCACTACCTTTAAAGATTAGAAACTTAATTCTCCTGTCAAAAGGAGAACAGGATCAAAAAGTACTGGGGGGTGGGGAGAAGTAAAAGGACATCCTGTTTAAAAAAAGCAAGTATGTACAAAGTGCTAAGGACAAACGCAGGAGAAGGTACTGCTTTATTCATCAGGAGACACACCGCAAGATCTCAACCGTGCTTAAAGGATTTTTACTGTATCCTTCAGACCAGTGCCTTTGATTGTTCAGTGATTTAACTTACATTATAAATTCATTAGGCTGACAGACTGTCGTGGCCACTCCTCCTAAAACAATCCAGGGATTTAACACTGTTTGGCCACCAGTAACAGATGTTCCTGCCTCTTCTGCTGCATCTTTGAAACCCTGGATAATTAGAGGCATCACTTTGTCTCTTTCCTAGAGATCAAAACAGAAGTCAGAGTTCCATACACAGCAGTGCTAGTCATTGCAAGACTGGTCCAGGGCTTTAACCACTCCAACCAAATGCCCTTGTGGCAAATAGTTCATGACAGAAAAGCAACCCTTAGGAAGAGTCTGGCCTCCTGAAAACTGCATGTTATCCCATAGAGTTAAAGTTTCACAGCTCTGTGTAGAAGAGGTGCAAAGACACTCTTACACTGAAGAAACATTCTTCAAAAGGTCATATAAGAGTAATCAGAGTTCTGGAAACTCAGAATAACTATCCTGCTGCTGTAATCAGGCACAGCCACAGCAGTGCAGTGCTAAAAGGCAACATTTAATCAAGATGCATTTGGGCTCCATTAACCATCAAAGTTTCAACTTGTATCCTTCTAAGAATAACATCCCTTTTTTGCTACAGCAAAACAAACATACATGCTGGCCACTTCCACAAAAAAAAGGAAAGAAATAATAAAAATAAAAACAAATACAAAAATAATAAAAAGAAAGCAAAACCAACCCATAATTATCTATCCAGATTGATACATGAATTGGCAATCAAATGCTGGCCTTTGACAGAAGGAGGGACCCCATTTTGGTGAGGATGAAGGCAGCAGATTACAATGCCACAGAAAACTGAACGTTTAGCACATGACCTCAGAATGTTTATGAGGCAAGAGCTATACTATGAACTGAGCCATTCAACAAGACCATCTCTTCCTTAAATGGCTTCAAACTTTAAGGAAAAATACAATAAAGGTAAATACATTCTGAACACATTTAGCTGTTTAAGTCTTCCTTCAAAATAAAGTGCCAAAAATCTTACCCTATCTGTCATTTTATTGCTGATTCCAAGAAGCATCAACATGTTGTCGCATTCTGTGACCCCCATGGCATAAAGGTCACTTAGGACATTGGCACACGCTATCCGTCCCTGAAAAACAAAGAGAGGCAAGAAAAAAAAATCTGCAGGACTGTTGGTGAATGTTTAAACACCTTCCATGAGCAAAGCTTCCAGTATGTTTGCACTCTGACACAACTTCTTACTCCACAGCATTAAGAAACCCAGCCAGAGATGTGGCATGATCCTTTACATGCTATGTGCCCACCTAGAAGTGCAGGTATCCTTCCTTTTACAGGTATGGAGAGAATTCATCCCAGCTCTCTTGGTCAATACACCCTCCCACTGACTCCATAGGCATCCCAGAGTTCAGACTGGATGCCCAATCTAAGGGGCTGAAGTTAAGATCAACAGTCTTTTCTTTCATAACAAGCTCTGTTTACTTAATGTGGTATGTTGCTATTAACTTTATTCCAGCACAAAACTGTACATCCTGATGGAGATGGCCACGGCATGGAATTCACAACTGCTAGGAAGCTAATCCAAAAAGTACATATTGCTGTAACTGTTCTGCATCAGAATACACAGGAGACAGGTCCTTGATGAGAAAGATATTTGTTTCCTGCACCACTCTGGAGGCCATGTCTGCACTCCTCAGTTTTTAGCAGAGAGGATATGGCTGTGCTGCCAGCACACACCCACACTGGGGTGCTTCCTTTGCTGCCTGGGGATGACAGCATGTGCAGGGAATGAAGGAGCTCAGGGCTCCCAAGAACTGGATTTGCCACCACTGAGGAAAGCTGTGTGCCCCCACCACTCACGTGTCTGTCACTTTTCAGGTGACAAGATCAGGCTAGATTTTGCTACAGCACCAACGATTTTACTGACTGTTGCGTGTGTATGTGAGTATCTCCACTAACAAAAACTTATACAAGAGACATGTTTGTCTGCTGAAGATTCTTCTAAGAAGTCAGGAAGCTGACAGGACTGAGAAGCAATCACTTGCATCACATGAGGTTAGTTACACTAATTTTACTAAATTAATGGATCTGAGTCAGGGTTTCTGAGGTATGGACCCAGCACAATGAGACATCAAATTTCCTGATGAAGATGCAGAACTTCCTCATACAGGGTCTGCCCCAAGGGACAGCAAGGTATTCTAAAATACTGGACAAATTCTGTTGTGTTACTCTGGAAGACTCCATGCATTCTATGAAAGTTGTTTTAGGTTTACAGTTGCAGAACAGTAACCAACACCTGGCTTTATGATTTTAAATCTGTGCTTTTCATTATGTTCAAAGGCAGCACCACCATGGTAAAAAAAACATGCTTATGTGATACAATTTGCAAAAAAGGCAATATTTTCAGGCAGTTACTTCACTTGCTGATGACATGAAAACATCTCCAAATCACAAATAAATATAATAGTTTTTCATAAATTCAAGAGTTTTTGGTGGCATCAGGGCAATCCCTGATATTTGGAACTGGAATATGTTTTAATCATTTAAATCTTAAAGTATTAAGAAAAGAGTGAGTTGTGTACTGCACTCTTTGATAGATATTGGCTGTTAAATTTCTATATGCCTGCCATTTCCCTTTTGTGAAAGGAACTATCAAGCCATTTGCTGTTATCTTCAGTATTTACCAAGCGAACTGTTGGTTTGTGCCCTGTTAGGAATGACAGATAAGTTCTTAAAACCATACTGACAACACCTCTGATACTAAGAGGTCAGTCTAATAACGCTTTTGCCAACTACCAAAACCACTATGGAAACAAATTCAGGGAAGTGCAATTCCCAAGTCTGAAGGAGCAGAGAGAACAATACAGGACTTGTGAACACCAATAAACACAACAGGGCTCACAAACAGGGGTCAGACTGGCCAGGTCCTGCAGGCCACCTGCCTGCTTGTGTAGTGCTCCTGAAACACAAAGATCTGTGTGCAATACTAAGAACTATTTGTAAGGGCAAAGGATGAAGAATCAGCCAGTCATCTCCAGTCATGAGTGAAGGTTCTAAAAACAGCAACAAAAAGGTTCCTGGATGGAAAGGGAAAGATGCCTTCTCTCAAACCAGCCAGTCCCCTGCTCCTGTACTCAAACAGGTGTCTCCACAGTGCCACAATAGAGGCCAGTACCAGCCCTATTCCCAGTGGATTGATACTTATTAAAAAACCTTTCTTCGATAGCTTGTAACTTTTCTAATAAACCATTTAAGATGAATAAACCCTATGCTTGGTACGGATTTTACAGGTGTACATCCCAGGGATAATTCTGCACACAAACTAAGTGTTTTCAAGGACAAAGCCAAAGCAAAGGAGAAAGGGGAAAAGAAGAAGAATGATTTTGCATATAACTGCAGAACTTAGTTTTAAAATAGGCAGTGCCAGAGTGAGAGAAAGCTGTTTTCTGAAGCAGAAATCAGAAGTTCAGCTGAGTCCACAAGCAGTTTTGCCTTCCTCAGCTGTTTCCTAATCCCTTCTGTCACAGCACCCAGCTTGGAGTTCATCTGCACTTCTGGCTTTCCCTCTTCGCTTCCTCTCCTCCAATTAGGAAGAGAGATCAGATGAGGAGCTGCAGGTAAACCCTGTGCACAGAGAAAGGAAGAGGCTCTAAATCGGGGAACACCCACGCAAAACCAGACTAGAAGTGTCTGGGTAAGGAGATTGAAAGGAAGGGCAAGAAGGAGAGTGTGCACTGCACATGAGTAATACTGGTAACAGGGTAGTAACAATAGGCATGGGTCAGGGGACACCTGGACTTAAACCAGGGAAAGAAGCAGTTGGAGAAGCAGGGTAGCAGTAGCCTGTCCTGGGCAGAGGAGGCCAGAGCACACCCCTTTATACAGCCTGGACCCCAACTCAAAATTCCCAAGTCTCACAATTCCTCTGCTTGTAACAACCATCCATAAACCCTGTGGCAAACTGTATTTGACTGTCCTCTAACCAATGCTGGTCCACACAAGTAAAAGGTATAAAATCTATACTGTCCCTTGGGGTACTCTCGCCCTTGAGAGAGAGGTCTGAGCAGAGGGTCCAGGAGCAACAATCCTGCTGGATCATCATTGGCGGTATCAGCAAGAACGCTTGTGACAGAATCCCCATTCTCAGTTAGCTCTTAGGAAGAAACACACATATGGAAACAGATTAGGAAGTGGCCAGCCACCAGATTAAAATAAATGCCTTCAAGAATGAAAAGTGAAGGACTTGAGATTTAGACAGCACCAAGGTTACAGCTGCTGGTGTGAGTGGATCACAGCACAGACTGTAACTATGATGCAACCACTGAAGCTGGACTAAGGCCAAGTTTACATTCCACTCCTACCACACTGACCTAAACCTCATCTGGGCACAGGCCCATCTATCTACTCCTGTGTCATCTCAAACCCTTTTTATCTTCAAACAAAACAACCCTCCCCCTTCACCACAGCCTTTAACACTGTCCCTCAAGTTTTTGTTACAAGGTGAGAAAAGAGTTTCTCAGATGATGAACTTGAACACAGATCTCCAAAACATTTTTTTTTCCTCTGGTCCCTGACAAGTTCCCACATGATATTAAAGCAACCCACTTGAATCAAATTTCTCAGGAGAGCTCAACAACTCCATACTCGAGGCCAGCCTGAGATTTTTGGCTGCTCAGTTTGCAGAAAGAGAGCTCTCCTGGAAGAGAAATCACAGGAGTTAGGCTTACATAGGTGCACAACACCTGGTCAAGCATGCAAAAAAAAAAAAAAAAAAAGGAAAAAAGATGGTCTCAATCTCAAACTGTGTCCAAAACCTACCAGACAGGTCTCACAGAGCAAACAAACTGACAGCAGCACATAAAACATTCAGACACACCAACAGCAGTAAAAGCAATGGAGTCACATCCAAATCACAGAAAACATTAATTCTAGCACCTTTCATTTAACATTTCCTTATAGCTTTATTAAGTCTTTTTTTAAAGCTCACTTGTTTCCCATGATCTGTTCAAGTCAATACTGATCACTTCCACACATGCAGGAACCTCTGCTGAAGCAGACTAAATGAGACAGGAACACAGAAGGAACCAAGGCCAAAGTGCACACACCTTCCAACCAGTCATTTCAACGTGTCCATGTTCAAGTGGAGGCAGCACCACAGGAAAGCTGATGTTCACAAGGCATTCTGAAATTGCCAGGTGCTATTGCCAACTATTGACATTTAGGTATTTCCAGTTCTAACATGTTACCTGGTTATTTCAGTATCTCAAAAAACACCAATTACAATGTGGTTCTGCTCGTAAGTGGAATTTAATCTTTGCTACTTCACAGGCTGCTCTTTTTTCCCCTTTTGGGCTCTTCAAACCAAATCCCACAGAGCAAGAGATGAAGGGAAATTTGAATTAAAGGTGGCAGTTCTCCCACCTTTCACCTACATTGAAAGCAGCACTGCAGCATTCCTGGCCAACACTGGAGATTCCAGGATGAAATTATGCCTTTCCCTCTTCATGTCTATTTAGGAAAGACTCTGAATGCAATTAATCACACAATTAGCATTGCACATCTAGAAGAAACAGTCAGAACTGCCATCAGATTGGTGAGAAGCTCAAATCTGCAACAGAGCCAAGAACTAAGTTTAGCCAACTTACCATCATATAAGGGTCATCCACAATAGGATAAATATAATCTGTCGTCTGGACTAATGACAAACCTCCATGTCTTAATGGAATAACGCAAGTGTCCATCCCAATTCCTGCAAAGACAGAAATCCGTGAGTGAGGCGAGTAACTCTGCCCTTAATTATCTGTTGCTCGTAACAAGACAGCTTATAAAACATCTCTGAAATACAACTCATAACATTGCCTAAACAGACATGGCAAATTCCTTCATCAGAGAAAGCACATAGCACAAGTAAGAGGAAAAACCAAGCAAAGAAAGAAAACTCCCGGTTGGAACTGAACATAAGTGCAAATGGCTGAAGGCAAGAACTAAACTACATTCTGTATTCTTTTGCAGCATAACAGCACATCAAGAACATCTGTGCTTTTATATAAGCATATTTAAAGTTAAGAGGAACTAAGTACACTGATATTGTCAAAAGCAAATAGGTTTTCCTGTCAGTCTGATCTCAACAAAAACACGGTGACAGTTGTGAAAGGACACAGCATCTCATAAAGGACATTCCCTCACTTCAAAAGGAACAAGAACGCCACAAGTCACAGCCCAGGCCCTTGGTGAAAGATGGTTCACTCACTTGGAGCTTCTGCAACTGTGTTAAACTTGCCTTGCAAAGCTGGAAGGTTGCAGACCACCTGACAGACACAGAACTCCTTGGAGAAAACCACAACTCTGAGCACAACCTTTTCCCTGACAGTGGATATTTCAAACAGAACAAACGATATGAGAACCTCCCAGCATCTGCTGGGATGGACACTAAAGGGGCAGGTGACAAATCGCAACATGCTGGTTCAGCCACACTCCCCCCTATGGATGACCTTGTGCCTTGCAGCAATGGCAGGAGGCTTACCTCCTTCCTGGGCTGGCAGCAAGCTGCCTGGAATTACTCTGCATGCTCCACAGGGCAAGAGTCTTCAAAACAGCCCATTTTTAGGGAGCAGATGTCACATAGGAACCTTTCTCCATGTATTAATGAAACACACTACCCTAGCAGAAGCTACAAGCCAGTGTTTAGCTGTGTCCTGTACAGGGATGGAGCAAGCTGCTGTCATCTGAGGGGACAGAAGTCTGCCAGGCAGTTGGTATAGAGATGGAGAGGATCTTGCTTCTCTTGCCTAGGGAGGCAGGAGATCTTGCCTTGGAAGGGAAGACATACTGACAAGCTCCTGAGCAGTAATTTAGGGTTGTTTAATCTCCACAGAAGCTCCCAAGCCACTATGCCTGATGTCCAGTGCCTTCAGGGAAGGGCACATCAGCAGTTACAGACATGGCCCGGGTGCAGGAGCTGTTTTGCCCTCAGTTCACCTATTCATGCCATAATGATGCAACACCGACTTCACTTGGGCATTTTTCCACAATTTCAGAAAGCGCTGCTTGACAGACAGGCCAAGGGGCTCCGATGATGGTCCTTGTGAGGCTATGTTAATGTTCCACCAAAACAGGTCTGAGTAACAAGTGAATCTGTTCAGAGCCATGACTGATTTCAGGTCCATAACAGCTCTGGGAATAAACATAACATTTGCAGTTTCTTACTCACAGCCATATTTAAGTTTGCTCTGGGTAACATCCCTTACAGAACTAAAAAGGGGAGAGCTTGAGCCTGCTGCTGGCAACCTCCCTCCGACTGCATTTCAAAAGCATGGTGCCTATGCACAGGTGGCAGTTACCTGTCTATACCTTTTAAGCACAAGACATCAAAGGCAAATCACACCAAACTTAACCAAAGACATTTGCTAAAGGGATACTCATCACAAAAGCATATTTTAAAAGAGACCTGAACTCTTCACCTTCTATTACTAACAGATTTTCTGTTACATAGTATCACAGCTAATAACTGATGGCATAAGTCTACTTTTAAACCTTTTCATATAGCTATAAAAGAAAAATCTACTAGCAGTTCCATTATTGTTTAGAGCCTGTAAGTTTGTAAGAGAAAAAAAATCTAAACCAAACTATTGATGATTTTAGAAAATTGCCAAATTGAAATGTTGCTGTGAACAGCTTATTTAATTCAGAAAAATACATATAAATAGCAATTTGGGGATGAAAAAAGATGGAAGTGTCCTCCATCAGGGAATACTAAATTATAGTGCCACCCCAGCTTCACACACAATTGCTGCTTAGATATTTCATACAAAGATCCCCATTGTTTAAGCAAGAACATGGGCGCCTTACTAATCTCTCATTATATTCAATCTCTACCAGAATAATGGGTTGCAACCTGTTAGCCTGCTAATAGACAATTAGCAATGTTTATATAATTTTAAATAAGGTTATTGGACACTAAACTGATAATGAAATAACTTCTGAATAAATACTCCATTGATATTCCTAAGTTGAGCGGGAAAAAAAACCATTCTGCACTGCAAAGAGATTGAATATGCAGGGCTGAGTAAACAGACAAACAGAATTAAAAGTGTCATTAAACACATTATCTACATTAATTTATCTATATCAATATTAGGTACAGTAGCTGGTATCAAAATACCTACATTTGCCCTGTTCCCCATGTAGGTGGCTTGTGCAGGTTGTTTTCCCTTATTGCTTGCATCATTGTGCAAATATCAAAGAGAAAGTGAAGCTGGCAAGAACACAGAGGTCTTGGAAAGGCAGCCTTTCCCAGGCAGCTTCTACAGGTGAGCAAAAGAGTTAGAGTGGGGAACAATGAAAGGACTCAAAGGAATAATGACAATTGTGAAACAATTCGCTCCCAGTCAGCTGAAGCAAGGAAGTTCTCTCGCTCACTTTCTGTGGCCCAGGAACAGAGGGGAGGGGAGGGAGAGGGGAAATTCACCTGGGAGTCATCTAATTGCATAAAATTCATTTCTCCATTGCATCAAATTCCAAATGCAATGCATGAACAAAAAAGTCTAGAACTTAAATGAGAAACTAACTGACAGGACTTCAGTTTGCACAGCATCTACTGGGGAAAGGGAGGAGCAGACTAACATGTAAGGATGTGCCCATCACAACGGCCATTCCTGAGTGTTTTGCCTTTGTAGTTGAGTGCACTACAGGATGTTAAATAATTAAATTAATATTCTTGTATCCTAGATGCCAACAAATGACAGCATGAGATTCATTCTTCAGCTTTCTGGATGCTGTGCATGCGTTATACAACATACAATTTTCAAACTAGTTAAACAAACCACAAATGTGATCATGTCGCTAAGCAAACCGAGCAGAAGGACCACTAACGTCCAGAGCAGCAACTACTTACCCAACCTGGGCATAACTGCCCCCAAGAACTGTTCATCTTCCTGAAAATGGTTTTCTTGTAGAGATTCAAGCAGTTTCTGTAAGACATCCTGCGGCACTTTGCAGCCTGTGCCTTTCAGTTCAGTGAATCGGGTCAGACGGAAGCTCTTGTCCAGTTCATAACTTTCTGGGTTAAACGACTCCCGAACAGACATGGTTCTCTCCCACAGACTGACGGCCTCTCCTACCCCAGAGCAACGGGATCAGTTTCTCTGCTGATCAGTCTTATTAAAAAATAAAAATAGTAATAAAAAAAAATTGGAGCATTAGAAGTTCCTAGGACCTGCAAGACAACATGTTTTCCACATGGAGCAAGTTAAAAGAAAGAGCACTTGATGCTGTTGTTCACCTGTTAAGACAGGTGTGCGCATCTCACACAACTCATTTCCCTACGATTATAAAGGGATGACTCCTACCTTCTGACATTTAAAACTATAACCATGCCAGGTGAATCAGAGAATTAACTTCTTTTCCAAATATGCTGCATAAGGTTTTCATTAAAAAAAGAATCTAACACACTTACCGACCTCATTTAACACAGAGGTAATGAAAGAAATAATAGTTCCCAGAGCACAGAGGCCAATTTCCAAAAGGCAACCTGGGCCCTGATCTTGCAGCATGCTCAGCAGAGACATCTGTTTGTACTCAGCTCAGTGTGGGGTCATAATTTTAGCCATTAACATATTAATCTCAAAAATAAGATGCTTTTCAAATAATGGTTCTGCTTCAGTCCTGAAGTAGGAAGCTGAAGCTCCATAATACACCTGTTCTCCTTGGGGGAAAACACAGTCCTGGTGTTCTGTTAGTACAGGTAGCAGAAGAACAAAGAGGCCGTATTTAAGCAGACTGGTTCACCTACAAGCATGCCACTTCACCTTTTAGCGTGTTCACAGACATAAAAATGCTGAAAAGAAAAGTTTCTTGCCTCTTCAGCCCTTTTTTAGTCAAGTAATGATACGGAGAATCAGAGAATTGCCCATTAAAATGGTAATGTAAAAAGACACTGATGCAATTCATTTAATAAAATTCTTAACAATGCATGTCTAATTTTAGAACGTTTTTCCACTCTGACTCACATCCACCACACTCCAAAACTAATAAGAGGCCTAACCAAGACACTGACTTCTAAACAGGAACGGCTGTGATAAAATACAATTCATCTTGCTCAGAGAAGAAGTTTTCAGGAATTACTAAAAGCAACCTGTCTAGTGGTAGTTTCTTAGAAAGCAAGGATCCTGTCTAACAGCAACAAGAACAGAGTTCAGTGGCATCACTGACAAAACCTGATACTGATGGTCATGCCCTAATGAGGTTAAGCTGAAAAGAAGAATGCAATGACTGGTATTTGCCAAGTTCAACTTTGTTAAATGAAGGAAAGAAGCAAATCTGCAGACTGTGCTGTATCTCCCCTACACAGCCCTTATTACAAGCACATCTGTTCCATAAACCTTTAAGTCAATTTACTGACTATAATTTGTAGGAACTGAAGTTTTAAGTTCCCTGAGAACTTTTGATGTGGAGCCCAACTCCCCTTCACTGTGCTTTCCCTCCTTCTCTGGGAGGTGTGGCACTTATTTAAAACAAATCTTCCAAAGCCTAGGCTCGGGCACTAATCCAAACTCTAGTTACCAGAACGTGTCTTGGATGAGCAATGAATTCGGTTCCTAACTGTTGTCTTCCAATGCAAGACACTAAGCACTTGCAATCAAAAAAAAAAAAAAAGTGTCTGGAAAACAACCTGTCAACAGAAATAGGAGACAAAAGCTTTTCAAGGAGGGGGGGGAATTTTTTTTTCTTCATTCTTTTTTAACACTTCATTCTAATCAATTCCAGAAAATTATAAAAAGCAGCTTGCCCCACAAGGGAAACATCTTCCTTCATCTAACCAATAACTGCAATAAGCTTAGCACCCTCTGCCTACTCACACAGGGATGGATGCAGAGGCCACAGGCTACCAGGAACTTTTTGCAGCCTTAAGCACTGTAAGGACACAGTTCCCCCGTTTGAAAACAGTGACACAAACAAGACGATTTCATTTAATGGAAAACATCCGCAGTGCAAGAATTCAGCAAGTTTTCTAATGAAGATCTGATTAAAGCTGTATGCAACCGTGTATTTCACAGACTGCCACGGGAGCAACATTCCCCGCAAGACCAAGTTTTGGTGACTTTGGTGGTCACAGCACCGAGTTTGGCAGAGCTCACGAAGAATCTGGACAACTCTCAGGCACAAGGTGTGACTCTTAGGGCTGTCCTGTGCAGAGCCAGTAGCTGGACTAGCGGCCCTTATGAGTCCCTTCCAACTCAGAACATTCTGCGATTCTAGCAGTCCATGCGGCATGCGATGTGAGCGACAAGCATCCCTCCCCAGCAGCAGCAAACACCTCCTAACCCAGACGTTTCTTGCTTTAAAAGAGCGGCATAATAAATATTAAAAGCTAAGGTTTAACCCTTGCCTTCCTAAACAGCAGAGAGGGGAGAGCACAGGAGCAAAAAGCGGGGGGAGGGAAGGAGAACTAGAGCCAGGTACATACCCCAAACAAACCCCAGCGCACCCACGGCCAGCCCGACCGCCCGAGACACACAAGGCGAGGCGCTGCAACCACCATCGATCCGGGGAATACGGCGGGGAGCGCTGCGGGCAGACATGGCTCCGGGACACCTTAAATTTCCAGCCGCTGCCTTTAGAGGCAAACCCGGGGCCTTCGCTGCCGCTCTTTGTGCAGCCGGAGAGGCGGCGGGGGAAGAGGACGAGAAGGAGGAGGAAGAAGCTGCGCACGGAGCGGCGGTGGCAGCCGCCCCTTCTCGAGGTGCGGCGGGGACGAAGCCCGCGGGTGTCCGACCCCGGTGTCCCCCGTGTCCCCACGTGCAGGTACGGTGTCACCGGGGCGGGCTTCACCCCTCGCTGGCGAGGGAGGCCGGTGGGATGTTGGGAGCAGCC
>VXAZ01002261.1:483480-549740 GCA_013399875.1 Gymnorhina tibicen
TTTGCTGGGTCAGAGCCTTTCGGGGGCGTTGCTGTGCCAGCATCCTGTGTGCATCTACAGCACCTGATTTGCCGGGTCAGGAGAAGAGATCTCAGCCCCACAGCACACCTAGACCCAGCACGGAGGGGTTTCAGTGGCTGGGAGTGTCTCTGACTCCGTGACAGGGATAAAATCTGGCTGAGACAGGCTGCCACCTGATTACTTTTCAAATGGTGTTAGATCCTGTATGACCTACAAGCCACAGCGATGGGGTTCAGGGATTCTGTAAGGCTTTTAATATGGTCATTCCCCATCACTTTGGCCTCTAGATGGAGAGATATGAATTTGATGGAGGGGCTGTTAGGTGGATAAGGAATTGGCTGGATGGCCATGTCCAAAGAGTTCGGTCAAACATTTCATGTCCAAATGGAAACCAGTAAGGAGTGGTGTTCCTTAAGGACTCGTACCAAAACTATTTAATATTGTCATCAGCCACACAGACAGGGGTTTCTAGAGCACCCTCAGCAGGTTTGCAGATGACACCAGGCTGAGTGGTGCAGCTGATGTGCTGGAGGGAAGGGATGCCATCCAGAGGGACTGAGGAATAGGTCCTCATGAGACTCAACAAGGCCAAGTGCAAGGTCTGGCATCTGAGTCACGGCAATACCCAGAGACACCATTCCACTGGGATGGGTGCTGGGGCCCCAGAGACACCATTCCACTGGGATAGGTGCTGGGGGCCTGCATGAAGCAGGAGTCTCCTCTGCATCAAGGCTTCCCCAAAGGGACTTTAAATGCGAGATGGGGAAAAACTGATGCATCATGCTCAGTGAAAGGCAGCAAAGGAGCCACGTGGGAGCTCATTTGTAATGCATGTTAAATGTAAAATCTATGTTAATGCACTGGGGTTTGGCACTCTATGCTGTCCAGGTGATGAAGCTGGGAACATGACGCCCTGACAAGCACAGGATCCAGGAGATGGAGGTCTTGCAGCAGCACCCATGACTCCATCTCTGTGGGATGCAGCACATCCACTGCCATTCCTTGGGGGCTGGCAGCAGCACCTGGGTGTTCAGGGTGGCCATGGGCTGCCTCTGTTTGTGTTTTAGCCCCGGGAGAAGGAGTGAAGGCAGCAAGACCTGCAAGTAGGATGGGACTACATGGTGTCAGATCACATGTGGTACCCTGGACCAGAGGGACAGGAAGGACAAATCCACAGCGAGTCATTGGGTGTCACTGATGCTGTTCTGTTGTCCAGCCAGACTGNTCTTCTCTCTGGTGTCCAGTGACAGGACCCGAGGGAATGGCCTAAAGTTGTGTCAAGGGAGGTTTAGGTTGGATATTAAAAAAAGGTTTTTCACCCAGAGGGTGGTTGGGCACTGGAACAGGCTTCTCAGAGAAATGGTCACAGCACTGAGCCTGACAGAGTTCAAGTGTTTGGACAATGCCCTCAGGCAGAACGTGTGACTCTTGGGGTGTCCTGTGCAGGGCCAGGAGCCGGACTTGATCATCCTTGTTGGTCCCTTCCAACTCAGCATATTCTGTCGTAATATTTTAGAGGTGATCTTGAACAGGGGATGATATTCCGGTGAGTTATAGACCGAGGAGGCAGAGTTCGGGGTAGAAAATTGCTTTTAAGTTCAGCCATTTAAGATATCAGCATTAGTTTTGCTTCTAAAACTTCCCAAGTGTGAGCAAGAATCACCTCACCCACCCACATCACTAAATATTTAGTCATTTTTAACAAGTTAAACAAAGCCCTTTGATTGGATTTATGCTAATGGCTCCTCCGTAGGCATTTCTGATTCATTTACATTTCATTTTAAAATTGCCTGTGTACACTGCTGATTCTCACCGACACCATTAGCAGATAAAAGGAACAAGTAACGGGTCACAGACGCCACAAGATGGCAATAGTTGAAGAGCAATTTGTTTCTGGAGGAAGAGATCTGGGGTTCAGCAGCGAACCTTCTCTGGGAGGGCAGCTTTGCTGTGCATTAACCTTGGCACTCACAGAGGGCTCTGTGGCCGACCGAAGCAAAGTAGTTTGTGCGTGGGGTAGGTGGGTTCAAGCCNAGGAGGATGAGAAGATGGGAGAGCTGTTCAAGGTCGGCCCAGCAGTGTTCTGCCTCATGGTTTCAAGGACCAAAACTTGCAGCACGAAGCAGAGAGGGTTTGCACGCCCGGACACGGAGCCTCTGAGCCCTGGCTCTGCGTGCCGAGGTTGGGTTTTGCTGGGTCAGAGCCTTTCGGGGGCGTTGCTGTGCCAGCATCCTGTGTGCATCTACAGCACCTGATTTGCCGGGTCAGGAGAAGAGATCTCAGCCCCACAGCACACCTAGACCCAGCACGGAGGGGTTTCAGTGGCTGGGAGTGTCTCTGACTCCGTGACAGGGATAAAATCTGGCTGAGACAGGCTGCCACCTGATTACTTTTCAAATGGTGTTAGATCCTGTATGACCTACAAGCCACAGCGATGGGGTTCAGGGATTCTGTAAGGCTTTTAATATGGTCATTCCCCATCACTTTGGCCTCTAGATGGAGAGATATGAATTTGATGGAGGGGCTGTTAGGTGGATAAGGAATTGGCTGGATGGCCATGTCCAAAGAGTTCGGTCAAACATTTCATGTCCAAATGGAAACCAGTAAGGAGTGGTGTTCCTTAAGGACTCGTACCAAAACTATTTAATATTGTCATCAGCAACACAGACAGGGGTTTCTAGAGCACCCTCAGCAGGTTTGCAGATGACACCAGGCTGAGTGGTGCAGCTGATGTGCTGGAGGGAAGGGATGCCATCCAGAGGGACTGAGGAATAGGTCCTCATGAGACTCAACAAGGCCAAGTGCAAGGTCTGGCATCTGAGTCACGGCAATACCCAGAGACACCATTCCACTGGGATGGGTGCTGGGGCCCCAGAGACACCATTCCACTGGGATAGGTGCTGGGGGCCTGCATGAAGCAGGAGTCTCCTCTGCATCAAGGCTTCCCCAAAAGGACTTTAAATGCGAGATGGGGAAAAACTGATGCATCATGCTCAGTGAAAGGCAGCAAAGGAGCCACGTGGGAGCTCATTTGTAATGCATGTTAAATGTAAAATCTGTGTTAATGCACTGGGGTTTGGCACTCTATGCTGTCCAGGTGATGAAGCTGGGAACATGACGCCCTGACAAGCACAGGATCCAGGAGATGGAGGTCTTGCAGCAGCACCCATGACTCCATCTCTGTGGGATGCAGCACATCCACTGCCATTCCTTGGGGGCTGGCAGCAGCACCTGGGTGTTCAGGGTGGCCATGGGCTGCCTCTGTTTGTGTTTTAGCCCCGGGAGAAGGAGTGAAGGCAGCAAGACCTGCAAGTAGGATGGGACTACATGGTGTCAGATCACATGTGGTACCCTGGACCAGAGGGACAGGAAGGACAAATCCACAGCGAGTCATCGGGTGTCACTGATGCTGTTCTGTTGTCCAGCCAGACTGTGGTGGTTGGGCAAATTTTATGCAGGCAAAGGTGGCTTCTAACCCTGAGACAAACCCCATTCCCTGCAGGGTGTCCAGCCCAGTCTTGGCTCTCCTTACAGCATCAGGGCCGTCCATGCAGGGCAGATGGAGATGTAGGAAGCGGATACCCCACTGGTGCTGCCAGCATCAGGCCAGGGAGGTGGAGGTTCAACTTTCAGGGACTGAGGCATCACCAGGAAAAAGTCAAGAAGCCAAAGGGTGGATGGTGCCACCATTCTCACCAGCCAAAAAGTGTGTGGGATGCTGTGGGCAGGACCCACCACAGGTGCGTCAGGAGGCAGGGACGCAGCAGCAGGGAGAGCTGGGCTCTGAGTGCCCGTGCAGGAGTTCAGGGAAAGGGAAATCAGGAGGGAGCAGAGGTCCAGCTAAGAGCAGAGCAGTTTACACACATCCCCTGTGCCGTGATGAATGGAGACATGAGATACAGTCGGTGAATCCTGAAATCTCTCGGGATTAAATGATTACATTAATCTTTGCTTTCTCTAAGCCGCGGTAATGGCAATAGCCACATGCTGGTTCCAGTCCAGATCCATCCCTGCTAACTTCCCAGTGACTCGTCACGGAGCTGGCATGGGCTCACACTGTCCTGACACGCAAATGTCCCCCTCGTCCCTCTCCAGCCCACACCCACTTTCACCTGATGTCTCCAGGGCAGTGCTGGGCATGGGGCAAAAACGGAGCAGGGATCCTATGGTGTGGCAGCATTGCTGCCAGTGAGGTTTTTTTAAAGTCTCCTGGACTGATTTCCTTTGCTGGAGTGCACATGCAGTCCATATGATTTGCTGAACCATCCTGGGGCTGGAAAGGTCCTACAGGCCACCTGAGGGTCAGTGGATGGCAGAACTGTGTGGGTTGGCCTTTTCCATCCACCCCGACCTGTCCAGGCATCACCTGAAAATGACATTTCTCATGGATGTGCTGGTGATGGACACGACCAGGAGACATCCCTGGCAATGCTGATGGTTGCCACCCCAAGCTGGCCTCGTGGCTGGGCTCCAGCAGGAGCCATGGGTCACCATGGTTCTCCCCTCTGCGATGGCTCTTGCTGGGCAGAGGTGGATGAAGCTCTTCACCCCATGCTGGTTGGTAGTTTCAGGGGCAACTGTGGTGTTGTGAACACTTTAACATGGAGTTATGTTGGATTCCTCTACACCTCTGAGAATCTGGGTGGAGGAAGGAGCCAATGCTGAAACACAAGGGGTATGTCCCCCCCATTTCCAAATTCCCCCACTATTAGCTATTTTCTGCCCCTGTTATCAGCTGGGCATAACAACATATGCATGGAGGGTGGAGAAAAAGCTGATGAAATTATTTCAGTTTTTTTAAAACCCAGAATTGATGTTTACACACTGGAGCTAAATTATTTATACACATAATGTTATAGGTTTCACATCGGTGGCTCTTATTAGCAGTTGGCGGATGAGAAATCATACCTGACCTACTTGTACAAAGCCCTCTCGTGCCTCCCTGTGATGACAGTGTGGCAGGAGGGGGTGACGGTGCTCACCCCAGCCGAGCTGTGGGGATGCTCAAGCAGTGGGAGAGCCAGTGGAGGGAGAAGAGATATCTCAGCACCTCCTACAAGGCATTTTGCTGCTTTAGATTTGGGGGAGAACATGCACAGGGGTTTATTTTTGAAAAGTCTTGCAAAATGCTGGCTGCATCTGTTTCTCTGGGAGCATTTTGGCCCCATGGGTGTTTTTCCCTAGTAGTGCAACCCTTCCCTTCCCCAGCGAAGGAGAGATGCCTTCCCAGCGAGGCCTCAGCAGAGAGTAGGCTTTTTGGGGAGAAGGTTTCTCTAGAGGAGGGGTGGCTGCAGCAGGACCACCCATCCCCAAACCACTCTGATGTGACAGAGTGTGTTTCCCCCGAAAGACTCAGCCAGCCGTTTCTAAACCAACATGTCACAGGCACTTGAGATGACTTTCTTCTTGTCTCGCAATTAATGCATTTTTTATAAAGCCCAGGCTCCAGTTTCCTTTCATGTTACCAGGAGGATATCCTTTTTCCTCTTCAGCTTCAGAAGGATTTTTCACCTGCAAGTATTAATCTCCAGTGTCCTGTACACAGGACAGAGGAATGCGCTGGCCGAATGGGCCAGCAAGGAAGCAGGAGTGTGGCTGGAGCTCAGGTGTGGATGCTGGCAGTGTCACTTGCTCCATCCCAAAGCTGTTTCAACAGGTGACCCTGCAGCCTGGCAGCAGCACGTGCTGGTGGCTCTGCAGCACAGATGAGATTTAGTGCCGTGCAGATCGCAGCACAGAGGAACATTTCTTGCTCATAATTGTACCTTAAACACAATTTAAGGTGCTCCACTTAAATGTTACAAACAACAGTGTATTAACCTCCTCCCTGTTTTAAAAAACCCAAGCCAAACAAAGCCACGCTTTAACACCCTGGCCTGTGTCAGCAATACTGTGACCAGCAGGACCAGGGCAGTGATTGTCCCCCTGAACTTGGCACTGGTGAGGCCACACCTCGAATCCTCGGGACGCTTCTGAGCTCCCCACTACAGCAAAGACATTGAGGTGCTGGAGCATGTCCAGAGAAGGGCAACTGAGCTGGGGAAGGGTCTGGAGCACAAGTCTGAGGAGCAGCTGAGGGAGCTGGCGGGGCTCAGCCCAGAGAAAAAGAGACCTTAGAGCAGCTTTTCGGTACTTAAAGGGGGCTCATAAGAAGGACAGAGAGGGACTTTTTACTAGAGGCTGTAGGGACAGGACCAGGGGCAACAGTTTTAAACTAAAAGAGGGTAGATTTACATTAGATATTAAGAAAAAAAAATTTACAATGAGGTTGGTGAGGCTCTGTAACAGGTTGCCCAGAGAAGTGTGGATGCTCCATCCCTGGAAGTGTTCAAGACCAGTTTGGACGGGGCTTTGGCCAACCTCATCTTGTGCAAGATGTCCCTGCCCATGGCAGGGGTTGGAACTTTAACGGTCCCTTCCAACCTAAACCATTCTGTGATCTGTGACCGAGATGCTCTCTCAGCACTACCCAGAGGGGAGGGCCTGCACTGGCTCCTGTCACGCCACACGGATGCAGGACGTGCACCAGGCTTCAGCCGGTCCAGGCAGCCACTGAAACGTGAAGGAACCTCTCGTCGGGACTTTTTACCAGCAGTGTCTCCATTGTGCTCCTTGTATAAAGCCAAAAAGGTGTGGTGAGCTGCTGCTTCACTCCACTTCACTGGCTCCTTGGAATTGATGGAAGATTACCAGGAACATGTTTTTGCAGGAAGTACCTTCTAAGGCTAAACATTTGATGAGGGTGTGATAATGAATTACCAAGCATATATCTTTGCAGCTACTCCAAACTATGAGTATTGGTTTGTCCTTCCTGTGTGTTGTTTCCATAGAAGCAGAGCTTAACCTTTTAAGTACAGATTATAGAGGCACCTAATTCAATTAAAATTAGACTTCAAGCATATCAGTACTTAATACTCAAGAGTTATTACGCGATTGGATATAGATGTTGTTGTGATTGGCAAGGCAGTGTGGTTTCTGGCTGAGCCGGCTGGAAAAATAGTATTGTGGTGGTAACTTCTAGGGTTTTCCTATGTGTAGTCCACTGGTTGCAAGGTAATTCCTCTAAAATACGGGAATCCAGCACAGAACACAGGAACGCACATGCAATTAAAGTTATTTATTGTAGGTTTTCTTTTCTGACTGACAAAGAGGATTTCCCAGAGATCGGTAACACGACACAATGTTATACACCATTTCACAACTAGTCCCTTGTCGCTTTATTAAGAACATAGTAATTTAAAAATATCTAAATATTTACATATTAATAAAACATATATACAGAAGATTGAGACATTTTTACCTAAATATGGAATGATTTTTTTTTCTTCTCTCTAATAAACCCTATAAAAAGATTTCTGAAGAAAGTCTGAACAGTAGTCACAGTAAGTAAACACAAATGCAATCTTCCAAATTTACAAAACGCAGATTTCATTGCTGAAGGGTTACAACACAACGGACTGGTGCCCCCTGCCCAATGCAGGCAACTCCAAGCCATGAAGGAAGGATAGACTCAAAATTTAAGGTTTGCAGTGCACATTCAATCTATTCCACAGTTTCAGAGAGAACATGGTCATTCCTAAAAGTCCATGGAAGGTGGGTAGGGAAGGGCTGGGAGCCTGGTTTCTCAGGTGCCAAGAGAACAAACTGTTCACATTGGCTTCAGTGTTATTTGTGGGCATTCTGTGACACCTGAGAAACAGGCTTTAGGATTGTTAAAAAAAGAGGTGTTCAGTATTTTGAAAACCATCCCACTCTGTAATAGCACTTCTGTTGAGACACTCAAAGGCCAAATAGTTTCCAAAAAAAAAAAAAAAAAAGTACCTCGGACAAGATACACACAGGGAAAGGAAACACAATGGCAAAGGCTCTAGCAAGCTCTCCTTCGAATTGCAGGACACGTGCTCAAACTGCCTGGTGATCGATAGGTGTTGCAGGTAAGACCTTCCAGATTTCTTCGCAACATTTTTAAAGTGAATTTAGTGCTGATGAAAGGTGCAGAAGTGAAGGTTTGCAGGGAGGGCCGCACACGGTTTTACCTTAGCCCTGACCTGAAAGGACCAACCCTTTCAGTGTCTAAGAGGGTAGTGCAATTTCTTGATCGATTCACTTGTCTTAACTGCTGAGATATCAATACAGTGCCAGTTGAAAGGTGACTTTTTTTTTAAAAATAGGTGAGTATTTTTGCCAAGGACAGTGGCTGAAAAATCACAGTGAGCAAACCCTCTTCTTGGAAATAAGAAAATTAATACATTTTGAGATTGAGGTGGTAGAACAAACTGGGGGCAACAGTGAGGGGAAAATGACCTCCTCCAGCAATCTCCACTACAAATATGCTCAAGAGCCATCCCACTAGGACCACATAGGGGAAATTGTTTGAGGAATAGCTTCTCCTTGCTATAACTAGGAAACTGATGAGAGAAATACTGCTTTGTTTCCTCCTAAACCCAGTAAGGACTTTTTAATCAGAGTTGTGTGCGACTGGTCATTGGTACCACAGCAGCCAGGAAAGGAAAAGTAGGTCTGCAGAAGCGAAGAGCTTCACCAAATCAGATGCTCATCAAGCCCCCATGGTTCACGGTGGAGAGAGAGGCCCTGGTCCCTGGGGATGGGAAGAGTCACCACTTCTGCGTGGTTTAAGATGAAACACTACTGGCAAGCATACAATCAGGTGGAAAAATACAATCACGGAGGAGAAACATAGGCAAGAGAATGACCTCAGAGTGGATACCCTGCTAATTCAGTAACGCACTGGATGCGGAGGGAAATCATCCTTAATTAAGATGAAGAACAGTGAAGCGATCTGGTGGTTTCATTACTTGAGGTTACACAGAAAATGCATGGAAACAGCATAGACTTGTAAGAAAAACCATATGGATGGTACCATGTCTTGTGGTACACTGAAGTTCTCGTGCTGAGCTTGCAGGAACATTACTCAAAGGAGAGGATGTTTCTATCTGCTAAGAACACTGATGCAGGATGTGAAATTCAAACTGAAAAATCTGGGTTTGCATCTATCAGATGGTCTGTTGTGGTGTCGAAAAGGTTACCTGAAGGGAGAAAGAATTTGAAGGAATCAGTTAAAAAATGTAAGTATTTATGATATCAGTAATTTGCAACAAAAAATTTAATATTTTAGAATTATGGAAATTATGTATTTGAGTTTTAACTTCAATTAGTGATGGGGCTGAACTGCTGGTGTGCACACAGGCAGCGCTGCTGAATTCCATTTAGATTAGAGCTCAATTGGCTAAAGAAAAGCAAATTAAATAGATTTTTTTGAATACAAAATTTGCCAGCCAAGTTTTTCACACAACATACAGTGCAGCCCACTTCAGATGTAAAGCGCTGCATTAGTCTTCAGCACAAACTGCACTGCGACGCTCACCCCTTTGAAGTTACAGTTCTGAAGAAGTGAAAAAAGCACCCCACGAATTTTAAACCTTGAGCACATACTTTGGGATCTTATTTGGTAAAAACCCCCACCACGCCACAGCAGTCTAAATGTATATAGGAGAAAATATATATATATACACACACACACACACCTATAAAAGGTGCACAGTATGATTATATCCCATCTCTTTTAAAGCACTTTAAGAATGTGCTTTTTCTAAACAGAACAATGAAAAGATGGACAGAAGAATTACGGCGAGAGCGCAAAGAACACAGGGCAAATAGAAGACAGACATCAATCAGCCTGAGAGGCAAATACACCCCAATGAAAAGGGAAGACATACAATCACACATTGAAAGGATAAAGATTTATATTACAATAAAGGACTTATATTTAAGGTTTCGGAAAAGGTTTTTCTTTTTTTTTTTTTTAAGTTTCGTTTTCTTGATATTGTATTTCAAGAGAAAAGGAGACAACCTATATAGAACTGGATTGTTGCTGTTTTCTTATCATCCATTTCTTTACCAAGAGATTGCTCTCATCTTTTCACAAAGCTGTATCACCCCTAGACCTGAGGATTGGGATGTTAGTGTTTCAGCTTCCGTTAGGGATATCAAAATTCTTTCTCATCTTGAAATTAACCCCAGTGTGGAGAAACTACACAAACTCTCAGAACGGCTGTGGTCCAAAGCAGGGGTAAGAAGTGCTACCTCATGGTCCTGTATCTGCCTACCTCTTTCCAATCCAATTTTCAAGACGAGGATTCAAGAAAAGGGTGTTGCAGCTGGCTTACATTTGTTCCCACAGGCAGAACTTATGGGTTATGCCTTCCTTTTGTTTTTCTTTTAAACCACAAAATCCTGACGCTTTGTGTAAATTGTACACTGAAATAAGATGAGCCTTTTCACAATACCAACTTACATAGAAAGACTCTAAAAGCTGCCACATCCTCATTCTGATAAAGATCTATCTCACACCCTCCAGGTATCCTGTATCACCAAGAAACTAATCAGCCTTTCCACTGAGCCCACGATAATTACCCCCAGAGCTGTCTGATCTGTCTCAGCTCAGGTCTGGACACAGCCTGCAGCTTTGGGTAGGTGCAAAAGCTGGAGCTCTCCAAGACCTGAGCTTTGATAACATTTGTTAGAGACAATTCTTCTAGTATTTTCTTGAGATTTATCTGTCAATGCACCAAAGTTTCCAGCAAGTTTAACTGCCACAGTTCTTCCAATTTACTTTAAACACCCTTCAATCAACAGCCTTTAAAGCCAAGGCCCTCTTAGTGTAGAGGGTGATTTTAACACGGGAGCATCATTTCTGCTCAGGAGTGCTAAAATATAATTGGGAAAAATGCCTTCCTTAGCTTTATGAGGATGTACCAGCTTCATTTTTTTTCACCAGACTTCTGAGTTCCAAAACAGGTTTCTGAAAACAAAGCACCCCCTGCTCTCCTCAAAGCCCAGGACTTTGTTAGTTGTGGGCACAGCGGGAGCTGGTTCAGGCCTGGCTGTGGGCACTGGCACCAATTAACTGCACTCAGAGCCTGGTCCTGCTGGCACCAAAGGGGAGACACCTCCAAACATGACTGCAGCCGACTTGGCCTTCCCTCTGGAAGCAGCTCTCTTCCCACCAATGATGGAGAGAGCTGAGAGCAACCACACCTCTGACTGAGGTGACCCAAATGAAGTGTCAGCCAGAAGCTGATCCAAACCCGTACAGACTGAGACATTTCAGCATCACTAGTCCACATATACCCAGATCTCGTTCATAATGTCATCAGTGTCACAGGCAGGACTGACAGAGCTGGAAAGGCAGATTAAAGGCATCTGAGTTTTCCATTGGTTTTTGACACCAGTGCTTACCACTGAATCATGTAATTCTCCCTGGGCACTTTTGCTTCACAGTTTGTTCAGTTATTGAAGATCAAGAGAGCAGCTGTTCATGGATAGTTCCTGTACCCCATATTTTCTCCCCATCCAGTCTCCTGCAAGATCCCCCCAAGCAACCCAATTCACTCTGATTTTATTATACCAAAGCACCAGGTTAACCACTGATCACAGAATTACAGGATCATTTCGGTTGGAAAAGATACCTAAGATCCTGCACTGCTAAGTCCCCCAATAACCATATCCCCAGGTGCCACACCTACACATCTTTTAAATACCTTCCAGGAAGGTGACTCCACCACCTCCCTGGGCAGCCTGCTCTGGTCCTTCACAACACTTTTGGGGAAGAAATTTTTCCTAATACCTGAGGCCATGATTTATCTGATATTAGCTGTCATCTGCAACCAAGGCCCATCGCATGAGGCACTGTACAAACACAGTCAGAAAGACTTTTCCCCTAAGATTTTTCAAGCTAAACAGAGAAGACAGCTGAATAAATTGCACGCAGACTCTCTTTAAAGCACCTGTCAGTAACATCCCTTTGTAAAACCAGCTGTACTAAAACAGGGAAAGACCCCTGCAAAAGTCATATTCCACCTCTTTTGCTACATTCCGTGATAGAAAGCATCTATATTTTGTCTCATAATTACTGTCATTATACTGTCTGTGTATCACTTTAAATAATCTGCTTCCAACAACAGTATTATATTACACAGATATGTCCTATAAAGAGGCACTGGCACACATATAATAATGGGTGTGAGTCAAACTCTTGGCTCACAGCCTGTGAGCATCACCTCCCCCCCAGTGCAAACTGCAGCGTGGTTTATTTAGGCATCCTTCCACAGGTAGTGTGGAGCAGTACACATCGCATTTCAGCTCAAAAGCTGCATACATGGGTGCTCAAAGGTGTACAAGCAAGCGTACCACAATGGTGATCTGCAGTAGAGTGGAAAGGGAGTCGCCTTCTCTACCACAACCATCTCAGCACGCTCATTTCCATCCCTGATGTACAACCCGAGTAGCAACTACAGAAACTGTGCTCCAAGAAATGGACAGCAAACTGTTAATTCTGCTCCTTAATGTGATTACCAGAGCAATGGAAAGATAACACTACATCGCATTAACAACCTTTATTAGGGTCCTCTCGCAGCGGAATTGCTTCCCTCCCTGATAAAGGAAACCAACAGGATGTCGCTTGGAAGAGACCTTTCAATGCAGAGCTTCCTGCATCTTTCATCACAGCCGTACCCTGAAATATTATTCAGCGGCTGGCCAGGAAAGCAGGACGGCGGCTCCCAGGCAGCGCGTGCTCCCAGCCCCCCCTGGGTCCCTGCCAGAACCAGACTATAGCTGCTTGTCCTCCCAACTGCTCCGCTGGTCCTATTCCTTAGTAACTGCACGTGCTCCGACAGCACTCCACGGCTGGCAGCTGCTGCTCCAGCACACAGCAGTGGGGTGTGAAAGCTCCTTCTCCAGCCCTTACGCAAGAGAGATTAGGGAGTCCTGGCACAGGAGACAGATGCTGTGGTGGTCACCAGTAGTCTCCCATCCTCCCCACAGCTGTCAGGTACCGTGTGATGTGCTCAGAAACCCAGTACCAGCCCTGTCCTCTTCACAGCAAAGGCATTGCTGATCTCCAGCACCCTTTGTTGTTAAACGAAATAACACAAAACTGTACTATAATCAATGACATTACTTGTCTGCCCAAGATCCTCCCTCCTTTAGATTTGGCTTTGGGGATAAGAAGCAGCATCTCAGTGACATTACAGACTCTGAAATGCAGGGAAATGACCATCTCCCCAGACTCTGGCCGCACTGGATTTTCAGAGGACGGCAGCTCAGCTCCTACCATCATGGTACCTGCTGATGGACCAACTCTTAATGGGAGGGTGCTTCAGATTTCAGTCTCAGTCTGGTGAGACTGGTGATTTCAACACCAAATTCAACAGCGTGGAAAATGTTATTTCCCAGTCTACACAGCTGCACAGCCAAGCTGCTATACAGCAACTGTCAGGCTTTTAAGGCAGGATGGCTGCACTTCAAGAATAAGTAAACTAACACTTAACTAGCATGTAAATATGTCTGCAATCCTTCTGTGAGCCCAAGATATTATTGCTAATACCTCAGACAACTCAACAGATGTGACGCTACAAATTATTTTGTTTGCCCCTACCAATAACTCTGTTAAGAGATAAAAAATACTCCCAGAAATATCAGGTATGAGCACAAGTCCCTATCTGGCATAAGAAGTGTAACTTACGGGCCTTATTAGCTTAGCTGCTCCCATGGACCTTGAGGTTTTATGAATATGAAATTGAGGGGAAAATTGTAAGATTGTGATGCATTTGTTTTTTAACGCAGACCATTCAAAACTTTAGATAGCAGAGTCCTGTGTGCAATTACCCAGCTGTACATGGCAAGTCAGGATTATTGAAAAGTGCTTCTGTGCCATAAATAAACAAAAACACATATGGGAGACTGATAAAAATTTTAATGCATTTTACCTGTTTGTAGTAGAGAAATGTCCGGCTTCTCATCACAGTCAGTTGCCTCTGCTGATTACAAATATAAACAAGAAATCTCATTACTTTTACTGAATACGGGAATGCGATTAAAAAGCTACAGACTGTAAAGTGATTTTGCATTTTCTATCTACTTTCCTCAGCTGCAATTTGCAAGTGCTCAGTTAAAAACTCACTCCTCGGAGGAAAAGGTCATATAATAAAAATGCAAACTCAGAAGTGGGAGTTGGGTATTAAGAAGCAATTGTGCCAGCAATGGGATGGAGTAACACTTGCTCTTTTTAAGGTTTCAGGATATCTGTAGGATAAAAGGGGTTGTGATCATTTGATAAAGTCATAAGATAAGTCCCCAGTGGTCCTTGAAGGAAGAGCCTTGCAGGCTGGAACTCCACCCCCCGACAGTCATCTGATGCCTGCAGGGAAAGGAACACTCCCATTTCTGCACCCAAACTTCCTGTGACCACAGGCAAGCTCATTTTGCAGGGGACGGATGTACTGGGGCAAAGTGTCTTCAAAGATGCAGGTGGGTGCCCCGTGTAATTAAAAACGCATGTGACCATGCTGGCAATTATTGTGTATATACACATGTGCTTTCAACCCACAGCTTATGCAAGAGCATTTGACTTAATTTGGCCCACGGTGAAGGGAGGCTAAAAGCCTAATTTGTTCATTTTGTATTTGCCAGAGGCCAAGGGAATGCACAGACATAGCTCATCTCACTCAGCAGATGTGCAGGGACTTGTTAGGCTGTAGCACCCAGGACGTGCATGTGAACCCTGAGTAAGTCAAAGGTGTGTAACAGGAAATCGGTGCCTAACCTACACAAGCCCTGCTCAAAATCCTATTACCTTTGTCTTTTGGCACTGCAGCATGATATTTAAGGCCTTTGAAGCACAATGAGATCTTTGAGAGCACTTCAGCAAATGAGGTGTGGTCATGCAGGACAAGCCCATTATCACTGAATCATAGACTAGTTTGGGTTGGAAGGGACCTTAAAGGTCACCCAGTCCAACCCTCCTGAAATCAGCAGGGAGAGAGCTTCAACTAGATCAGATTCGCTCAGAGCCCTGACCTTGAATAATTCCAGGGATGGGGCATCCACCATCTCTGAGCAGCCTGTACCAGTGTATCACCACCCTTGTTGTAAAAAATTCTTCCTTATACCTAATCTTAATCAACCCTCTTTTAGTTTAAAATGATCACCCCTTGTCCTACGAACTGCATTGTACACAGTCAGTGTGGTGGATATATATCTACTCACATCCATGCACTGCACAATATCCACAGGGATCAAAACCAAGGCTGCTGATGCACTAAGCAACTCAGTTCACTTCCCACTTGAAACTAGGCTAACTGTCCTGATCATCTTTATCATGGTTCTGAACATGAGGATGTTGAGTTGTTGCCTTTATGATGATAATGTCTAATCCAGCTCCTAATCTACATTAGTTTTCTCATGTAATCCATCAACCCTTGTCTATCCATCCCTGGACCAAGAGACTGCTGTCTCTCCCACATGCCTGGATGTCAGATTAGTTTTTAGCTATATGCTCTCAGTTCTGCAAAATTAACTGAACCAAAGAAAACATAAACAAACAAAAAACCCTAGTACCAGGCAGCTTTCCTCCCACAAAAGGTTCAAATGCAGAGCTCTGACAAGTTTATGGCACAGACTTGCAAGTGACTCGATGCCTGGAATTGATATCTTTTTCTGCTTTCTGTGAGAAGGTGGCACCCTGGGCAGAAACAAATCCAGTGCTTGGTACAGCTCACTGTGAAAACTTTGAATTTTGGAAGGGACAAGTGGCTCACTAAGTGGGAAGAAGTCACCTAGGCTGGTTTGAATCTGGACCAGACTCTCAGTGATGGAAGGACTGGATGTACAAGGGAGGAGACAGTATGGTGCAATGATAAGCTGAGACTCAGCCAATGGGATATACATGGCTTGAAAAATTGGGAGTGTCAGTCTGAGGCCAACTTCTAGTAATGCTGTGAAGAACTACCTGCACCAGGTGATTCCATGGCACAGCAACTCAGCATACAAGAGACAAAGCTGCATCTGGCCCCTTGAGTAGAAGGGACCCAAGCTATGAAAATGGGGGAAGCCAGATCTGAGTGCTGATGGACTGGAGAGCCTTCCCTCTATGATTATCAGGGTGATGCCAACAGGCTGCCCACTGTAGTGACAGCTTTTCTAGAAATCTCTGCAGCATCTCCTGAAGTAGCTCCAGAGATGTGGGCACCTTTCTGACTAACTGCTCTTCTTATATCTGGCTAACAGTGAACCCAGAGGAAGGCAATAACACAGAAGGAAACAAATGGAAACAAGGAACTTTCAGAAGATAAGGACTTGCGTCTCCAAATCTGCAGAACCAGAAGTTACCTGGCCATTTTAATCTGGCAGAAGACTGACATATGAGGTTCAGCTCTCCACCAACTGTTCTGGCCTCGTTCCTCATGCCAGCACAAATGTTTATACAGTCACCAAGATCAGAACCAGTTAAAAACTGACAACATGGCCACAGGAATGCCTGTGCCAGTGCCAGAAAGGGAGTGGGAGCACAGCAGATGCCCAGAGAGCTACTCACTCTTCTCAGCAGCTGCCAGGATTTGTTTTATGAAACTGGATGTGTAACTGCAGCTCCAGGTGAAGTACAACACAGGGGAATGACAAACACCTCGACCTCCTAACATGGATATAAACCACCAGCCTCTCACATGTCATTCCAAGAAGGAAGCAAGGTTTGCCTTCGACAGCCGCACCCACAGACTGCCAGCCAAACCTCACTTTGTCTTGAGCCAGCTTGCAAGACAAGGCAAGCAGGAAGAGAGCCTACTGTGGAAACTCAGAGCCTCTTCTGTCCTTTGCTTAGATAGAGCGCAGCAACTCTTGCAAATTAATCCTGGTAGTCATTTCCTTAGATTTCCCCCAAATTGTATAGCTTCTCAGGTACATGTCTGTCTGTTAAGTGCACACTTGCTGCTTTGCTCCTTGGACAGAGGTACACATGTGCTCAGGGCTGGGAAGTTGAATACAGCAGTTACTATTTTAATATATCTGAAATACTGGCCACAAACACACTGTACCACATGCTGGATTTCATCCTACATCCTTCCTGGTCCTGTGTGTATTGCTAAGCAAAAATCAACCCGGTCTCTTGCAGCATGTAGATATTGTGTCAAAAGCACAAACCAGGCAATCAGAAGGATGAATAAAAACAGAAAGAAGAAAAAAACCTCACGCAAAACAATGGAAGCAGCAGTTTGAATAAGGACATGGGAGAAAAGGCGTTATTTCCAGAAAAAAAATAAGCAACTTTTTTCCTTCTTCCCCACTATTTTACAATGCAACAAAGTAATGTTAATTTTAAGCAACAATTCAAGGATGAAACGTCATGGCATGCAAGTTATTTAAATGAATCCTGCCTGAACATTTTCAGCATGTTTTCCAAAATTGCTGATTTTCCTTTAAGGAGTCAGGCAGTCCAAAGGTTCCAGGTTGCGCACAAAGTAATCACTTGGCATGAACAGCTCCTAGCCCCTGTACTGTGGCAGTGTTAGAACAGAATCACAGAATATCCTGAGTTGGAAGGGATCCACAAGGATCATCCAAGTCCAACTCCTGGCCCTGCACAGGACAGCCCCGGGAATCCCACCCTGTGGTAATTTACATATTATTGTTATTACATATTACCCCCACAGCATCAGCTTTCCCATGGACAGCCGTTATGGAACAATGGCTCATGGGCTCTTCAAAACATAAAAAGGGAGGAAGAACTTACTGTGGGAGATGTGTGAACCCTGACCTGCTGCTTATTAATGGATGGAGAGTTTAGTAATCAAAAGGCTCGAATGCGGTGTCTGCACAGAGGTGACAGGAACAGCCAGTCAGCTCCCTCTGATTTTACCTGCTTTAAGATCTCTGTGATAATGGCTGACTGTCTCCCTCTGTGCTGCCACTGGCAAGGCCACCAGACACCTGCTCGTGTTCTCTTTTGCAGGGTGAAGAGACCACGCTGGGGCAAGTCCAGCACCGTAAATTACAAGGCAATTTGCATTGTAATTCATGCTGCTTTAAGAGAGGAAAGCTATGCACATGCACTTCCTTTGACTTCTTCTCTTCCAGGGCAGCTTTGCATCCCATCCCATCCACCAAAAGGGTTCAGCTTCCCTTCTGGGAGAAGACAGACCTGGCATCATGAAGCTGTGCTCCACTATGCTCTGCTGTTGGCATGACATGGGACCAGTAGTCAAGGCTGAAGAATATTATCATACTCTTTAATTTTAATTATAACATCTGTTTGTAACATTAACCTCATAGTCTCTTCTCCCCTTTGTGACAGCTAACTTGTGAAATTTTGAAAAGACTGAACAAGGCCAATAAAAATTTAATGGCAGCGGCAGCTTTATTCTCAGATCTAACAAATAAAAAAACCCTACCCAAGTCTCAGATCTCAGGCAATAATCTAAAAGAACTAGGAAAAAGCTGAAGCTAAATAAATAAATAAAATATTCCCAGCTATGAAAAATATTGTCATTGATTCAGAATGTAAGTGAATTTTTATTTAGTTTAGGATAACAACCTTTCAAAATCTAGACGGGGGAACTATTTTCTAGAAAGCAGAATTTTTAAGTGGTTTTTTTGATTAGCTTTTGAAATAAGGAGCTTTTTCAGTCCCTAATTCTAGGAGATGAGCCAAACATGGTAAATAAGGTTGAAGCTGGGCAGCATCTATGATCCAGTGATCATAATTTCATTTAATTTGGAAACACTCATGGGAGTACACCCTATAGAAGGGGCTACAAAAAGCAGATCCACCCCAGTTGTTTGATAGATTTCTCTGAAATTATTACTGTAATTGAAAGATAGAGCAGGATTTATGTTTTCAGACTGAAATAATATTTCACAGGATAAAGTGGAGAGGGCTGCTCATGAATGCAGTGCCTTACTGTCTGGTTTAAAATGAAAAACTCATCAGAGGATGTACTGAATGGCTTGAGGGAAGGCAAGCAGGATGAAAAGCCTGCCCCTCCTCTCTTAAATACTTCTGCTGTTAAAATTTAGCCCAACAGAGTGCTGACTAAAAAGTTGTCTTCTGACCTCTGAAATAAATGGATCATCTTAAGCTTTCTTCATATAAAGCCTGTGCATTACAACAAACCAGGAACTGATGTAGATAAGTAATGTGATCAAGCAGCAGGGAGACACGTTGGCTCAGAAAATTTTGGGTGAAGTTAGATTAATGCTGGCTCAGATCTATTCTTTGGGCACCTTTGTCTATCCCCACAAGCTCCGCTGGCATGTTCCAGTGAGCAAGTGGAGACAAAACTGAAAGACAATGACCTAGGAATATGGACATAGGACACTTGCTCAGCTTCTGCTCCACTGGCCACAAGCAGACTGAAAAAGCTCAAGAGCTCAGCCAGAAGAGTGATGAATCCCATATCTCAGTGGCTGCAAGTCCCATAGTTTTAAGATACTTAAAAGCCAAGTTTTACAACATGAAGTCCTGGAAGAGCTTCTATCTCCATGTCTGCCCTCCCCTCCTGTTTGCTTTGGTCTCTGTAAATTACACACAATTTTGGTATGGTTTCACAATGAATAGATAAATTGTGCATAATTCCAACATCACCAGTTCTATATCAGGATAAAGCTGCTGAGGGCTGAGAGACTATGCTACCAAACACCATAACATCCTTCCCTTGGTCCTACAGACCTCCCCAGGCATCTGCTAACAGCCATTGCTGGACACAAAATACAGGAATAGATGGATCTGTTGCCTGGTCAGCTCTAGATTCCTCATATCAGAAGCTCACAGTTGTAGTATAAAAGTACTAACAAATCTTACTTCAACAACATGAAGACTATACTGCAACCAGCTCTCTGCTCCTGCCTCTCTGCTCCCATCTACTGTTTTGCTGTCACAAGGGCCTGGGAAACCTCTGATTCAGTGCAAGGTCAGGTTGGGTTAACTACGGCCACCAGAGAAGATGGCAGTGGATGGAAAGGTGCAAGTGGCCACAGTGGTGTGTTCAGTCACTCCTGACACACTGAAAACAGCATGTCTGCCTGTGGCCAAATCAGAGAGAAACTGGGGCACTTCAGGGATTGGCCAGTAAACAGCACAAAAAAAGAGCTTTTCTACCAATCTAGGTATTGTGCAGGGTTTTTTTTCCAACAAATACACTTGAGGGGCTGCTAGGTACACTGCTGCTCACTCCACATCCACATACAGGTGAACAAGTTACCTTCCCTCTGCAGCACAGACAGGGGAGCCTATCGGATTCTGGCACACTACTCAGCTTCACTTACTTTCCTTCATAGTCTTGCTAGCTTAGATAAAATATCCTCTGCTTAGATTCTCTCATCCTGAGCAAGGACCAGAGATAGAGGTGGCCCCATTTGAAAAGCAAAAGCTGAACATCATTGTCATTTTAATTAATACCCTGCAGAGGCACGAAGAAACGCAAATAAAAAAGGATGAAAGAAAATAAAAATCAAAACAAAATTAGGTCAATCTTCTTTCCTGAGGGATCTTCTGCAGACAACCCAAGGACCCTCTGCTCCCCACATCCTGCACTGCACCCTTCACCTTACTGTAGCCTGACATCCCACTTCCACCCTCCTGTCCTGGGGAGGCCGACAGGCAAGCCTTGGAAGGGGCAGAAAGCAATCCTGTTGTACAACACCAGTAATCTGACACTGCCTTTAACAAGATTATCTTGTATCCCTCTGTCCTCCCTCCCCCAACACACACAAGAAACCCTTTTTAAGGCCAGTGCTGGTTTGTTTCTCTACCCTGGGAAGCTTATGCTACTGAATAATCTGCACTTTTTTCCTCCCCCTGTGTTATTTCCGTCTCTGGGTGTTTCTCATTTTCCTCGTCTTATGCTTTTCCCTCCTGGCATTAATAACGTTGTGGAGAATGATTTCAGATGCCAGCCTAAGTGTGTGTTTCAGAGATGCAGCTTTGGACAGAAAAGGTTGGCTCTGTGAAACAGCGAGATGGAGAGGACATTTCCTGCGGTCTTGCTCACCACCAGGGACCACGGGGTGAGCATCCCCTGTGGAGCCATCAGGTTTCCCATCCCATGGATGTTAACAGGCACTTAATTGTGGTGATGGGCAGAAGGGAAGAGGGGAAAAGGCAGGCAGCTAAATGCAGTTAACAGCAAAGGAATGTGTTTAAGGAGGTGGCACAAGAGAAGTGCCTCAGACAACAGTGTCAGATATGTCCAGGGAGAGACAGACAAGAAATACAGCCCCGGGAGAGCCTTAAGAAAACTGCAGGATGAAAACGAGGAAGTGAAGCCTCATATGGAGAAAGCCCCTTAAAGGACTGGAGGGATGAAGATGGGAAGTAGGCTAGTTATGGTTTATAAGGTAATTACATGTCTCTTAATCAGTAACATTGCTTTCCCAAGAATCCTACTGGGGATTTCCAGGCTGCACGTTCATGGCTGGAGCTGAGAGCTCACAAGCTGCGCGCTGTCGGGGTGAAAGCTCAGCACTGAGCTCGCTGCAGGCTGGTTGCAAGCATCCAGGTTATCCCAGCCCAAGCTGAGCAGCTTTACTGCAAAACCCTGCCTAGATTACCTGTCACTGCTGGCAAGCTGCCTCCCACATATTGCAGAGCCTTGCTGGCACAACCAGGATGGGTGGTTGGGTTTTCTTTTGGTTTCTGTTTTGATTTTTTTTTACTGATTCTTTCACAAAGAATGTGAGAAGACTCATCTATTCTTCCAGACACATATAGTTTAGAGAGAAAGGTCAGTTGGGTTATGTCTTAACAGTACAGTGAATGGCTTGTCAGACCAAATAACACAGAATTAAAAAACTTCTACCTGCAGCCCTGGATGGATCAGCTAATTTAAGGACTTCTGGGAAGAAGAGTTTGGATGCTAAAGGAAAGGAGACAACATTTGAGAAGGCTCAAACTTAACTTGTCTGTAAAGACAGCTCCTAAACCTGCTACCATTCCAAACCCACAGAAACCTGCTAGAGTGTTATTCTAATTTTCATAGAATGAACAAGTACAGCTCTACAGTCAACAGGAAAAACACTTCTGTGGATACAAAGGCTCTAAGCTTTTAATCTTACACTCACATGTTGTTCTTCATATTTTTATACATACCTGAGCCTCTTTTTAATCGTCTTCTTGCAAGTTTAATTTGATCCTGAAGAATCTGGACCCAGTCCCTAGGACCAGGAAGTTTGTCCACATGGTTAGCAGTGCAGTATTTTTCTGTAAAGACTGAAATAAAAAGATACCACCTTTTTGAAACATGCCACCAGAATGGAGAAAAGGAGACTGGAGAGGATTATAATCAAAATATATGAAATTCACTTATCAAAAAGAATTTTAATGGCCAAGTGTAGGATTGTGAGAATAAAGCGTTTCACAAGTTCATCATTCAGAAGTCATTTGGCTGCATAAATATCACAGTAATGTCATTGTTACTACATATAAAAACCTGTCCCAAAGAAATGTTCTACACCTGATGTCTTTATGAATTTCACACAAAATGATCACAGAAAAATAATTGTGTACTTTGAATTGAGTTTCAGATGTGGTGGGGACTTGTAAATGCTGCCTTCCATATGGCACAGGTAGAGAGCTGAAGATCTGGTCATTTGGTGCCCTCTTGGTCAGGTTCCTAAGGCTGGAGGCAAAGTGATGAAAGAGTAAAATTCTACCACTGTGGAAATCTCCACATTTCTTATATTGCCAAACCAGATGGAATAGAATTTTTATAAAGCTACTAAAAAAAAAAACCAACCAAAAAACCCCTACCATTATCGAGAAAAAAAGAAATATCCTACATGTCCAATTTTGTATTTTGTAAAAAAGGTACAGAGAGGGTCAACATTATCTTTAAATCCATATTTACAGCAAACCTGACAGTGTTATACCAAAAATACAGAATTATAAATTGAGTGAAACTGATGCAATTGATTTTCATCATGCAACTGAGAGGTGTGCAAAAAATAAACAAGAGCAGAAATAGAAAAAATATTCTTGCTGTTAGTATTGCTATTGTAAACTTGGTCAGAGGTCTCAGAGCCCAGTGTCCAATTATGACTGGCAAACAAAGAGAGAAAGCTGGTCCCAGCTCAAGGGATTTGTAATCCTTGAGAATAAATATCACACAAATGGGACGGGGAAACATGCAACAAAAAAAATGACAATTTCAGTATTTTTATACACGCACTTTAGAAGCAGCACTACCTGCTAAGTGTAAGGGAAGCAAAAGTAATCCCCCCCTCCAAACTCCTTCCATGTTAACAGCTTCACAAAACCATGGCAAGGCAGGCATCAGCAACGCTTTCCAGTGTAGTCTGATCTGCAAGGACATCAGACCAACTCAGGGCTGCCCAGGGAAGTCACTACATCCCCACACATTCACAGTGTCTGATTTGCAATAAACATCGTCTTTCTGAAGGCAGAAATAATCTTTCCCTTCTGAATCCTGAATATGGTACCTGACACAACAGGAACCTGATCAATGACTTGTGACTCCTACTTACTTACTCCTACAACTGCTCAATGTGTGATTAGAGAAATAACAATGTGGACAAAAAGGAATGGGAATGTAACAGCAAGGAGGCAGGAGAATTGGGACCTGCCCTTTCTAGTCCACCCTAGATGTATGGTATTAACAAACCCTCTATCACAGAAACACAGATTGCTTTGAATTTAAAGGGGACTTTAAAGATCATCTAGTCCAACCCCACTGCCATGAGTAGGGACATCTTGCATTTCATCAGACTCTCAAAGCCCTGTCCAAGCTGATCTTAAACACTTCCAGGCATGGAGAACGCACAGCATCTCTGAGCAAACTGTTCCAATGTCTGATTACCACCATCATTAAAAAAAATGTCTTCCTAATGTCCAATTCCAGTTTAAAACCACTTTCAGTTTAAAACCACTTGTACTGTCACTACTGGCTTTGGTAAAATACCCATCCTCATCTTTCTTACAAGCCCCCTTTATATATGAAAAGGCCAAAATAAGGTCTTCTTAGAGCCTTCTCTTCTTGAGGCTGAATCACCTCAAATCTCTCAGCCTGTCTTCATAGCAGAGGTGCTCCAGCCCTCTGACCATCCTGGTGGCCTCCTCTGGAACTGCTCCAACAGATTCCCTGTCTTTCCTGTGCTGGGGACCCCAGAGCTGGATGCAGCGCTGTAGGTGGAGTCTCACCAGAGCAGAGTAGAGGGGCAGAATCATGCCCACAGTTCTTGTGATGCCACCTGGGACACAGTTGACTTTCTGAGCTGTGACACTGCTGGCTCCTATCTAATTTTTTGCCTATCAGTACCCCCAAGTCCTTCTCTGCAGGGCTGCTCTCAATCCCTTCATCCACCACTCTATACTGATACTGGGGATTGCCCTGACCTAGATGCAGGACCTTGCACTTGGTCTTGTTAAATATCAGGAGGTTCACATGGACCCACTCCTTCAGCCTGCCAAGGTCCTGGATGGTATCCCTTCCCTCCCGTCAACCAACCACACCACTCAGCCTGGTGTCATCTGCAAACTTGCTTGAGGGTGCCCTGGAAACCAGTGCCTATGTCATTGATGAAAATATTAAATCGCATTGGTCCCACTATGGATCCCTGAGGGACACATCACACATATCTGAACGCGGCTTATTGATTTCTGCAGGGAAGGATTTCACTGGTTGAATTTCTAGTCAACAACACAAAGGAAAAATAACTGCTTCTGACTAGTTTTATTTTTTCATCTTTTTTTTCTCCCCAGTTCTGAGTGAAAGACTCACAAGAGAAGCTGATTGCCCAGAAGAAACACTGCAACTGATTCAACAAGTGCCACTGAATACCCAAAGTCAAAAGAGAGAATTGCTCCCTGGCTAATAATTATGTTGCAGAAGCATTAATTTCCTTGTAAGGACAGCAGTGAAAATGTTTTCAGACAGGAAGAGTGATTTTCAAACAAACAGTTTCTCCTTTAAATTCTCTGCCTGTTTTTGTCATGAATGTAGCCTTTTGTATCTCTGTCATGGAAAAGGACTAAAAGTGCCACTAAAGGATATCTGGGCACGTGGTAGAGGAATGTCCTAGTGACAATACTGCAAACAACATGATGTTGTTCTTGCAGAGATTTCATACTGGCTCAGTTATTTCTTGGAATAAATGAAACCACAGTGTCTGATAGCCCAGCTCCTTTGAGGGAAGAAGGGTGCTATTGGAGCCAGACTGAGTAAAGATCCACAGGATGTCAGACCTTGCCATCTTACTCCATCACAGCTTTTAGGGACAGGCTTCCCTATCAGGGATCAGGCACTAGCATTTGGGCAATACTGGAAATGCCAATAAAGATCACTGTTATGGCAGTGGTACCTAGTAGTACCATCACAGATGAAATTTTTCTGTTGAAACTACAAGTCCCCCCTTTCTTCTCCTAAACTCAACGGAGGAGGTTAAGCCAAGCCTCAGAATTTGCTCCGCTAATACAATCTTAGCTACTGAGAAACATTGCTCTCTGCAGTGGGTACCAGCTGCTATTTTAGTAGTGCTGTTGCATTTACTGTAAAACATTTCTTCTATCAAGTGCTGTTCATATTAGAGTGGGTTTTTTGAAGTAATTTTGAATTCCTCTTTCTTTCATTTAACTTATTTATTAAAGCTTTTAAAGGAACAATGAGATACAGATAGAATTCAGACTCAGATTTTTGCAGATTACTGAGCTTAAGAAAAGAAGGTACAAAACAGTGTTTGTGATTTAAACCTAAATATAAGCATAACTGTAAGAAAGTCTGTCAGCTGCTCTGTAAGACATATTAGGACTATGACATAGGCACAACATACACTTTGTTGCAGAACTGCACACTCTGAAGGCCTCCAAGCCCAGTCTGCTGCTCAAAGCATGGCCAACTAGATCATAATGCTCTGGATTGAGAGCAGTCACATTTTGCATATTTTCACGGATGGAGATCCTGCAGCCCCTCTGAGCCCCTATTGCACTGCTCAACCACCCTTATATTGAAAATGCTTCTCCTTATATCAAATTGCAATTCTCCACATGTTCAATGCCTCTTGTGCCTCTGGGAAAAATCTGACTGCATTTCTCAACATCATCCCATCAGGTAGTTGTGAACAGCAGGAAGGTTTCTCCTGAATCATCTCTCCAGTTCTCTCAGCCTCCCCTCATCTGGTACTGAAGCAGAGAAGAGGTGAAGTCATTAAGTCTTGGTGGCCCCTCCACTGGACTCAAGCCACTTTGTCAATGCCTTTCTTTCATGGGGAGAGGGGTCCAAAAGTTGGTACAGAGGTGGTTGCAAAAGATTCTCCTGACTCCTTTTGCTGCCAATGGACTTAGAGAAGTTCTTCTCATTGCCCTGTGTCTCCTAAGTTAGCAATCTGTACCTGAGAACGAGTCACAGCCTCTAAAATAAGCTCCACTCTTAGAGCTTATTTTTGGTTGTGTTCTGGTAATGCGGGTATTGTCCCTACAATATCAGATTTCAAAATAGAATCCAGTCCAGAATCTCTGGCCTAATACCAGCTCAGATATGTTGTCATCACAGAGTTTGAAGGTACATGTGTTCTTCTGGAAGCTAGAAAGCAGTGATTGCTAGGAAAAATCACCCAGCAAAAGGTGCTCACACCAAGAAATTTTCTCCCCCAAGAGAAGGACCACTGTACTTATGAGCATCAAACTCATCTCATGTCAGTATTATCTTCTTCAATCTCTCCCCAATCCAGCCACCAACTACTGAACAATTTACAGAGCAGACGCAGTCGGATACAGTGCAAGACTCAGAACTTTGATTGAAGGGTATCAGTTACACTGTCATTATGTATTCAAGATTTCCTTGCATCGCTGATATCTGGGTGAAAAAAATAATTATCTTATATGAACATTGAGTTTCTAACCTTAGAGCCTGACTTCAGAAACCAGGATCACTGGCTTAAAATTAACACAAGCTGTCCCCGTAGAAGCTATTTTTAACAAGTGAATGAAAGGGAATAAAAATAAGACTGCATATTTTAATAGACCTAACACACGTCAGAAATTCTAATCCCCTTACACTCTCCTTAGCAGAGAATATGTTCTAATTACACATACAGAAGAAAGCAGAAAACATACCTTTTATTGCACCCACAATATTTTGGTCTAGTCCTTTCCGGTTGTCATTGAGCCCTCTTTTCCTTTTGCCATTTGGTAAAGAGTTAGCCAAAGTCTTGTCATCAAAAAATGCACAGACCAGCTTCCTAAAGAGCAGACTTCCTGAGCGAGTATAGTTTGATAGTATAGAGTCCAGCTGAGATTTCGGCATGAAGACGTCAAAGCCTTCTGCAAGTTGCACTTCTGGCTACCAAAAGAATACAAATGTTTTAATTAAACGAGCATTCAAAGACATTATTTTACTTCAATCATGCATCTGGTGAGACTTTACAATCACTTCATCAAACCATGAATCTTTTCCCAGCTATTCAGGACCACAGCAGCCTAATTCATTGAAATCAAACCCCATCAGTGAATAAGCACCTTAAAAGGCAAATCAAACAATCACACTCCTTGTCTAAAGTCTGTAAAAGTTAGCAATTACTGACATAATTTCTAGGCATACAGCTAACAAAAAGACAAGAGATACCTTTCAATGTTGAGTAATAATGACAAAGCAGAGGATCATCCCAGAGCAGTGCTCCTAAGCGATGCTTTTTGGACACTTATCTAACCATTTAATGGGCTTGTTTCGCTGCCAAATGCTGTGAACGAGTGTGCTGTGGGGCAGCCAGGCACTTCCAAGAAGCACAAATGCAGGGATACTGGCCCATGCCACGTGGCTTCCCAAGAGGGCTTCCAGTGAAGATATGGCCCATATGAGTATAAGTAGATGATGAGTTCGAGGTTGCCCCTGGAGCCGACACTTGCTGAGCATCCATTTGTCCCTCCTTTTCATATTCTCAAAATGCATGTTTAGAAAAGGATGATGTTAGACACAGCTTATTTCAGCAGAAAAATCCTCAACAGTGAATCACAGGGATTTAAGCGACTGCCAGAAAGTGAAATGGAGGGGAAGAACAGAAAAAAAAATCATGCTGTATTTCACAAAAGTCTTCTCTCAAGTACACTGAGGGCCAAAGAAGACAAAGGCCTTTGAGGTAATCCCCTTACCAAGAATCTTTTTGCTGCCCCTGTCTGTACATATCAGAAATTACATGAACAGTATTTGCAGGATTTTCTTCCATGAGTACCACGTAATGCATATGGTAAGACTTCTTCACGGAATAATTATATATCTAGAATGAAAACACGTTGTGAATAAACTAAAATTTTAAAAATATTGTTTAGAAGTTGGCAAGGAGGTAAAAGAATCAGGGGCCATGATGTGAGGAAATAGGCCAACATTACAGCCTTGCTTCTAAGAACCTGCCCTTTTTTTCCCCTACATGAAATATATCCACCAATGATGGTGCATTTTGAAAGATGTTTACAGAGCAAGAGCAAATGCCATCTCCCATCATATCACCTGCGAACATCTTGAGTCTAGACAGAAGAAAGGGCTGCCAGTCTCGGAACAATTTGGCTGTGTAATTCTTTTCCCATGGATTTCTAAAAATCAGTATCAAGAGTGTTGCAGCAAGCAGAATATTTCCAAAGCATGTACTGTCATGGGATGTGGATGTGTACTGTGCAATACTTAAGATTAAAATGCTTTGGAAAGCTGGGATGAAGAATCTTAAAATATGCAAATAGCAACAACAACAACAACAACAAAATCTAAGAAGCATGTCGTTTCTCAGCTTGTTCTGGATGAAAAATTGGTTTTTACCTCAAGAACTTCCAAAATGCGGGATCCAGCAAAACAGTCAGTTACTGACATGTGACAGTATTCAGATGTAGGTGGGTTTTTAATATGTTACTTCTAAACTTCTGGTGACAGAAAAGATTTTCAAGAGTAAATAAATGCGGGCCAAGTTCACAACTTGGGAAAAATTCTACTTCATGTAAATCAAAAACCAGAATGCAGCTGACACGGTTATGAAGGATACCTGCCCTATTCTGTTTACTTAGGTCTTGTGATAGCCATCTAAGATGACCTCAATGATACAGACACCCAGGGCAGAGAAATTATAGAACCATAGAAATGTTTAGGCTGGAAAAAGCCTTCAAGATCATTGAGTCCAGCCATTAACCCATCACTGCCAAGGCCACCACTGAACCATGTCCCCAAGTGCCACATCTACACATCTTTTAAATACCTTCAGGGATGGTGACTGCCACCACTTCCCTGGGTAGCCTGTTGCAGTGCTTGACAACCCTTTTGAGGAAGAAATTTTTCCTAATATCCGAAATAAACCTTCCCTGGTGCAACTTGAGGCCATTTCCTCTTGTCATATCACCTGTTAGCTGGGAGAAGAGACTGACCCCCACCTGGCTACACCCTCTTGTCAGGGAGTTGCAGAGAGTGATAAGGTCCCCCCTGAGCCTCCTTGTCTCCAGGATAAACACTCCAGCTCCATTGCCCTTCTCTGGACATGCTCCAGCACCTCAATGTCTCTGTTGTAGTGAGGAGCCCAAAACTGACCCCAGGATTTGAGGAGAGACCTCAGCAGTGCAGAGTACAGGGTGACAGTCTTTGCTCTGGTCCTGCTGGCCACACTATTGCTGGTACCCTCACCAAAAGCCAGTTATTCCTGTGATACCTTTTCTGACACCTCCTGCTTAAAACCCAAAAAGCCAGAGGGATCATGAGGCCCTGCTTTCATCTTCTGTGTTTGTACTGAAAAATCAAGATCAAGGGAGCATTTTCTCTCCTGCTCTGTGGGTGGTTTCCCTCTTCCCTGGTCTTACCTTAGGACACTTGCATTATGCTTTGCCAGGTGCACCAACCACCCTACAATATAGCTGTAAAATACATTTCAAACCTTGCTATTGCTCCAGAGTGGAAGAGTCAGTATTATTTTTGTTTTGACTATATTATTCTTAAGATAGGGATCAATTTGTTTATCAGCGAAACAATTTAAAGGCAAAACTATGATTTGTTCTTGCCTTCCTTTAGTAGTTAGCTATTCTTTAATCAAAGACAATCAGTAACTATTTGAACTTTATGATCACTTTGAATGTGATTTCTCAAAGAAAAAGCACTTATTAATAGATAATGATAATGGCAAAAGGAACTGGTGGGTAAACCATTTGTGAACAACAAGATAGGTAAGACGCGAATGCTAAAGGCTTTTGCAGTGTTAAAATAAATAGGCAGTGAATTAGATTTAATCCGAGATATTTTAGTAGGTTGTAATACGTAGTTTAAAAATGATTAGGTTATAAATGAAATATTACAACTGTAAAACAAACACAAGTTCAACTAAGACTTGTAATCAGATCATTATATTTAAAAAGCAGATTCTCTAATCCATGGGCCAGATTAAGGGTTTGTCTCACAAAGACATTTTCCACCTCTGTAAGTAGCAGTATTTCATCTCAGCAGGTCTGAACTAATTGCACTGGTTTTGGCAGCCCCAGTTTTATACCCATTAAACTTGGATTTTTCTTAAAGTTCAATAAATGTTGGCAAAATAGCACTGGCAGCAGTGGTGACGTATGACACAGCACACACTACAGACAACCTGTAGAATATTCTCCAGGGAACATTCATTTATGGTGCTTTGCAAAATGTCTTTCAGGTTTTTTCAGGCACAGAGACATGGTGGTTGTGAGCACACCAGAGACGCTTATAAAAAAGTAGAAAAAGATAATGCTGCCATTTGCTCTCAATGAAGTGACTTTCTTAAGCCTTCTCAAAATATTTAAGGTCACATTTTATTTTTGCATTAAATAGAACTGTTTTCAGAACTCAAATGTTTTCTTTCCAAAGACAAAACAAAATCAATTTGTTTATCTGGGGGTTCTGGCTCTGTAAATTTAGTCAAACAACTGTTGTGGCAAGCAGAGGCTCGAGCATGGGAGGACAGATGAAGACCTGATTATGAGCCACATGTTTTCTCTTCTTTTTTTCCTTAGGTCAAACTGGCAACTACAAAGAATCGTGTCCAGCGATGGAACACATTCATAAAACCAAATTAAATTCCATTGCAAGCACAAAACTGTTTTCAAAACCGTGTTTCAAGCTGACAAGAGTGCCACAAGCAAAGAAAAATTATAAGCGCAAATTGCATACTGGAGATAAATTACCAGTCCTCCCCAAACCTTTACCTCAAACATTATTAAGCTCAGTACTACCAAAGGAAACACTCTGAAAAAAGCATCAAACTAGTTACTCTGTATCACTACACTGACTCTGTGGCATGAGACTGCAACCTAATTAGTGGTGTGGCTTGCATCTCTGTAACTGAATTATCCTGACTGCTCTTTTTTATTATTAGTTCCCTCGTCCAGAAGGGTAGAATATTATCTGCTGCATTGTTTTCATTTACGCTTATTGATACTGAATTTAATTATGTTTTTCTAGCTCATAGTACTTAGGAAATTGGAAGGAGCCTGCTCAAAATTAAAAATATATTAGAGGAATTAATGAACAGTTTACTCGTCGGTGAACTGGTTCGGATGACATCAATTTGGTCATTAAACAAAGCCAATCATCCACCAGACACATGAAATTTCTATCAGTGTGTACATGAATCAAGAAAACATGCTTACTGCAATTTTCTATGGGAAAAGTGCATATTTTTAGAGTGGCAGATTTTGGCCTGTTCAGTCACACTGACATCATTGACAGTGCTGAGGCCCTACTCCAGCACCCACAGAAATCAAGACCAAGTGACCCAATTCAGCAAAGACTGAATATGAATTTTCTAGCAGTGAGGAGTCCCCCAAAGCCAGTGGGACCAGACAGGCAGGAAAGCACATAAATACTCTTTGGCAGGATAAAGACAGATGTGTGGACTACATGGGCTCATCAGCAATGATGGGGCTGTGAATGCTTTATATACCCAGCACTTTTCATGGCTCCTCATCTCAACCGTGGCTCTTGGCATTGGGAGACATGAACAACAAGTTTCCACTGAAAGCTCAAGAAACAGGAGCCTTGAACTCAAGGGGAAACTTCATGCTTGTGGAAAGTTGGAAAACAATTCCCAAAATTCATAATGAACACTCCACACATCTATCTCTAACATCTCCATTCACTCCTACCCAAGATTTGCTTGTTTATTCTAACAAAAAGTGGGAAGATGCATCAATATGACTTGAGTGCTGATCCTCCTGAATGAGTCAGTATTTCAAAATCTTGCAATCCTCGCACATTAAAATTTTAACTTACATCTGATGAAGCTGATTCAAGGATAATTCCAAACCCTGAAACAGGGGTTTCTGGTTTCAGGGGGGGTTCAATTGCATGCAGACTCGATCGTTCTGAGTTTGCTGACAGCCTCTTCTCGTTCTCTGCAGAGCTGGGTTTCTTATTCATGGTAACTGCTTCAACAGCTTTGAGGGGCAGTTTTCTCTTTTTATTTCTCTTTCTTGATATTGTTGACTTCTGTGCACAAATCAGAGGAACAGGAGGCTGCTGTCTGTTTTGAGTCCCAACTGAATTAAAGAAATGAATGCATTAATTTTATAGACAAAAGCCCACTAATAACCACACAGATGCACCATTAAACTACCGACACACTGAACTTACTTTCTAGATAAGTGATGTGATTTTCAGGGCTGCTGGTGCATGGGAAATAAATAAGTTTTATCACCTTTGCATAATTTTCCAATCTGTACAATGGGGGTAATGACAGTGAGCTCTGCTGTGAGGCTTTTCAAGTCACACTGATGAACAGTATTTTAGGAAAATTAGGAATACGCAGTTCTTTTTCCTAGTGACCACCGGATGGTTGGTGACATGAAGCACTTAAGTAATGATTAATTTGTGTGCCCTCTGAATGACTGAGAATCTCACTGTCTTTGAGGATCTCTTCCTGATAAAATAATACAAGTGCTAATGCAATTACAGTTATTTTTATGACTGTGGTCTCCAAGTTAATTAGCTCAGCAAGAACATTTCAAGTACCATTATGTCAAGAATGAGTGAAAACACTATTCAATAGTTTAATTTCTGGGGAAAAAAAGTAACCTAAAGTTGCATCAGTTTGTTTTGCTCATACACAAAAACTGACATGTATTACCTCTGAAACGTAAGAAACCATATTTTATATTTATCAATATTTTGCATTTTCCGGTATCCACAATCATTGGTATAAATTAAGGCACCAATCCTGAACCTGTATCAATATGAACAAGTCCTCCAGAAGAATGCTATCAAGATACAATTATATGTGTGGACAAATCACTACCATCAAGGTCAAAACAAACAATCAAAAAGCCAGAAGTGGTATACATGCAGATCAAACTCATTCAAGATATGAGTGAGCTACAAAAAGTCCTCACCTACAAAGCTTGAGGAAGAAAATAAACCTCAGAATATTGTTTATTAAAAGATTTCTGGAATATTTCATTTCTGGCAAGGATTTACAAGACTGTGATGTGTAGTTTATAATTAAGACAGTAGGGTGTTTGAATACTAAAATAAGTTATTACACTTTCACTTACAAGTTTGCATTTTTTTCTTTTAGCAACAAAAATGCCAAATGATTTTTTTCTCTGCAAAACCATAATTTCAGAAAATATGAAGCATTCCAAGTGAATTAAGAGATTCACAAATTAACAAGGTACTTACTCTGTAGATACATAATAAATAAGAAATGTTCCTGCTACTGAAGAGTCAGCTCTTTTGGCATAGGCCCTGGTTTTTTAGCTCTCACTCACAAGCCATTTTTCAATCACCCATGTAACTTCAGTGAAATTGGTGTGACTGCATAAAGAATCCCAAGTACCAACAAAGATTGTAAAAAAAAGCTTTTGTATTCTTCTTTGTAAATTGATGACTTCTAGAAAAGCATTTTTATGTGTGTCAACTGATATTACAAAACCTGTCTGATCCTTCCCGTCACTCACTCAAACATTATACGCCGTGGAGACAAGGAGTTTAGTCAGCCCTTCACTCCACCCATATTTCAGTTGATTACGCAACACTCCCTTTTCTTATGGAAGTCTTATCCAGCCTCTTCAAGAGAGAAACCTCCATGGCTCCAGTCCCCATCACTCACACTGGATGGGCAAGTCGACTGACAAAATCTCCAACATCTCTATCTCCTTATTAGTATTAACACTAATTTTTAGGTAGCACAGAGGCTGCAGCTTCACATCAGCCTATGACAACCTAACTTTACCTGCCACATTCTCAATTATCTTGCTGGCTCAACTGCTCCTCTGGCTCTGCACTGTTCTCTTTCAGCTCCCAACCTAGCAGAAAACTAGACTGTTCCCCAGCGAACAGATTGTTGCTGGTATACACACTGAAAACTGGTACTTCCCAGCCAGAAGAAGGGTGGCGGCCACGACATGCAGTGGCTAGCTCAGCTGAGACTACGACAGAGCTGAAAGAGGTGTAAACGAAGAGCTATTAGGTAACTTCCAGTCACCTTCAAATTTTATTTTTCTTACCCCTAAGATTAGTGAACTGGTAAGCAGAACAGAGGTAAAGTAGCATTTGGCACCCTTGAATCAATGCACCGTGAAAGTAAACTGCACATGGTTATGGCGTATTGATCTGCCCACTCAGCTCTCATTACATATCTGATCACATAAATTTTCTTTTCAATTTAGCATTAAAAGACTACAAGATAAAATCCCATGTGACAGGTAAGGATCTGAGAAGTAAAAGTTGCATTTCCAGGAAACCTGTGAAAATTTGAATTTGAACAATACCTCAGGAGAGCAGGAAACAATCCAAATTTTCCTGAGTGCCCACACAGACTTTGATTTCCTAGACCATTCCCTAACAGGAAGATCACAGAATCATAGAACAGTTTGGGTTTGGAAGGGACCTCGAAAGACCATCTTGTCCAACACCCTTGCAATAAGCTGGGCCATCTTCAACTCAGTGCTTGTCACAGCCACACACGTATGGGACGGGTCACTGTACCTGCTTGAATCTGCATCAATTTCCGCATGGTCTTGAGCTCTTGAAGAATCGCCTGCAGGGTTGACTGGCAATTACACGTACAGCAGTTTGGTCCAACTGATGAATTCACCATTGGGATTTCTCCTGAAAAAGAGAGGAATGAAATGGGGGATTGAACCCACAAAAAATCAACCAAACAACAATTAGCAGGTGTCTGAAACTATGATCAATGTATCAGATTGTAAAAGTAGATCAAAAGCATGAAAGCAAATAATTTTCAACATGATTCCTTTTAAGAGGAAGGGACCACTAGTTTTTATTCAATTACTAATATGTGCAATTATATTGAGTTGGGATGCAATGTTACATGGGCTGGAGAAGACTGCTCAGAGCGTGAATATAATGCACTCCTCACAGCAGGGCTCTCTATTGTCAGGCTGGTTCATCTTGAATAACAAAAGCACCAAACCTCATTACAAACATACTCATTTTATCACACACACACAAAAAAGCCCATCTCCCGGAACAGTCTTACAAAGAATGAAGACAGTCTGTGCAATAAAGGTTTGTACTGTACATAAAATGAGGGTCTAGGAATTTTTAAACTGCTTGAATGTTACATGTGATTCTTTACCATGTGAAGAATTGAGAATGAAAATAAAATACCCTAGTTGGAGGAAAAAAAAAAGACCAGGCCAGAAAAGAACCACCATCAAGGAAAAAAATCTGCTCTTCTGTTTGCTAGGGTGGGATTGTTTTCTGTGATGTTTTCCATCACTGTGACCTATAAGATGGGCTTTCCATGGTTTCCCTTTAAAAATTAATATACTAGTTCAAGAGATTCCTTTTCTCTAGTAATTCTTACTAGTGTTTAACTGAACTTACATAGTTCTAGTTCTAGCCCTCAGCAGTGCTTTTATAACTGCCTTACTTTCCAGAAGTTTTGCATTTTTTGTACTGAATTAGAACAGACTGTAAGAGTTGAGGGATTTCAAACTTCGCCTGGACAGTTGTATCCTGCACTTTAGTTTAAAACAGCTGTATACCTAGTTTTAATGCTGCAAATAAAAATTTCAAAATTCAGCAAAACAGTATCTGGTTGAAACTGAGGCTAGATGGGATGCACCTCCCTTCCTTTCCAAATGTGCTTACAGTCATTTAAATGGATGGCTATTTTACTGCTCATTAAAGAATGCAAGAGGACAGATGATCATTTTAACAAGATAGGTACAAATGCACCCAGCAAAAATCACCTCACTTTGTGTCACATGTGGACTTCAGACAGTGTATTTCCCTTTTTCTCCCATAGCCTGACACTTATCAGGTGCCCTTTAATCATTACTTAGCTAAAGTGAACATAAGCAATTCATTTAATCTCCACTTATAAATCTTCCCATTTTTCATTATTACTTCTGCATTCCTCTGACGCCAAACCAGGTTATTAATATCTTTTTAGGTTTGGGTTGTGTTCTTTCATCAGAGATCCCTGATGTCAGATGCACACAAGTCCCCTGACTTTAATCCTCATTTGAAATAGCTGATAATCTGGCCACTACTAAATCACTCCCACCCTTTCCTAATTCTTCCAATGTGTCCCTCCATCCTCAAATCTCCCTTCCCAGGCATTTGTTCTCTACCTCCTTCCATACAGTACTTCAGACCTGAAGCAACATCTATGAGACTTGAGCAAACTGATGGTCACACTCCAAAAGTGAGTTACTTGTAAAGCTAAACTAATCAATCATTTAAAGATACCTTCTGGGTGTCACTCTCCTCTTTTCCTCAGATATTTAGATTTTCCACACTACTGCAATTACAAATTTTGGTATTTTAAAATATCATCCATGGATAAAATCTGTTAAAACTATATTATGATAAATGGAGTAGTTAAAAAATCCCTGCAAATCTAGGAAATGCAAATGCAATAGCACCACTGGCTTCATCTCTCCAAGGTTTCAGCTGCAAATAAAACAACTTTTTAGAACTAAAAAGTTATCTGGAAAACAGGCTGAGAATCTCAAACTGGAACAAAAAGGTTTCTGACTCAGTGGGACTCTGCCTAGTTTGATCTCACCCTTCCTTTGTACACAGTCTATTCACTGGAAGTTCCTTGGGGCATGGATGGGATTTTACCTTTTCAATGGTCCATAAAGTGTTTAGCCCATTGTTACAGGTACAGGGGGAAAAAAAGGATGTTATCTTTAGCTTTGCAGCAGATTAATCAGAATCCCTCAACTTGGCTCCACCAACACCCTTTACCTACCTGTTATAAGTAGACTTTTAAGTAGATGTATTTCAAGACTATTTATAATTTAATAGCACCAGCATAACTCTGTACCTTTCAGTAAGACAAGCAGGTACCCCAGAAATGGGAGTCCCAGAAATTAGAAGAATTTTAATAACAGACGACAAATACAAAGTAAGACCATCCTTCCTTCAGTGACTTTCTCAATTGTTTTAGACTAAAAGATCCTAGGGATAAGGCCTTTCCTTTCTCTTGATCAGAATTCAGTATTCTAGTGGGCTTCTGGAAATGATATCTGAAAGACTATGGGGGGAAACAGGGTTGGTGGCTTTTGTTTCCTTCTTAACAAAGACTCTACATCATGAATTGCATGTGAAAACTTGTATAAATTGTATCAGTAAATACCTGTACATCTTTCCTGTTGCAATAGAACAGGTTCCTAATGAAAACACACAGGCACATAGGCTCCTGATGGAAAACAAAAGGGTCTGTTTTCCCATTGAGGCATAGGGGATTTACATTATAATCCCCATTAGCATTGATAGAAATTACCCATGTAAATCTACCATAGGTACTAGGAATGGGAGAAGAGACCACCAATATTTCAAATCAAAGCAGGGTTCTACTGACTCCATATATATTCATGAGGGTTTTTAATTTCTTTCTATCCTCCCTCCTCTGATCAGTTATTGTGTTGTAAGAAACATCTAGTAGAGTGTTCTCAGTCATTGTTCTAAGCACTATCTTTATCATTTTTAGAGGACAAAAGCAACCCTTTTCAACTTGTTATAAATCAATTTTTAATTTTAAAAGGAGATCAGACTTTTTATTTTTATGAAGGAGTCTTTAAAGAGCCATCTCCCTCTCTTTTGGAAGCCAGCCAGCAGGCAAATTTGATACCTGCCTGTATGACTGAGAGAAGGAGATGACAAAAGTACATGAGTTGCTTCCCCCATGTGAGCAGTAAGTAGCCCAGGACAGTGTTTCTTGCAGCTGGGTCTGCTGAGAGGGAATTCACTAGCTGTAACATTGCTACCAGTTTATATTGGGAAAGCATGCAAGAACTACCCAGTGAATATGATCGTGATACAACTCAAAAGCAATTCAGCTGCTGCATCACTGCTGGATTTGGTACAGAACACAAGAAATGAAACTCAAGTGTGAGTTTGTTCTCTCTAATGTTACAAACATGGTGCTCACTGTTTGTAGCCCCAGGAGGCTTCCACTAAAAGCAGTGGGTCACAGATGTCTACCTAACATCCTGACTCATGGAACCACCACCTTAAGTCTGGTTAGGAAGAAATCACTTTGCTTTTCAAGTACGTTCCTACTCTTCCCTCTGCTGCACCAATGTCTAGGCTTGCCCTGTTCCTCCTTTACTTGCTTCGATTTTTGCCAATAGCTTTTTCACAAATGCTTTCTATACCAGCACCTACTAAACACCTATTTCAGCCTCTCCTTGAACCACCATTACCCTGTGAGTAGGTAAGTACACCAGTGAGATGGACTTGATGTGTCTATCACATTAAAATTTGAGCAATTCAGATGGCCTACAGCATATATCTTCATTTTTTATAGAGTGTCTATCCACAGTGGACAGAAAGAGTTTCTGGACTCAGATTACCTACTACAGATGCCTAACATCTCCCTAGTGATGACCTACACCTGACAGCCCCAGGTAATAACCTTATGTCTGCCTTGAACAGTTTTGTTCTGGTAACTTAAACACCATGGTAAGTACCAAGGAGTAGTATCTCCCTTGAAGTATTGTTCAGCATTTCTACACCCAGCTTTTAAGAACCTTGTCCATTCTCTGAATAACATCTAAAATACTGAGTTTGATGCTCAGGCTCCCAGTGCAAGGGATGGTGGGAATCAGGCTGTTAAAATGCCCAGAAGAGCTGTGTGCTGGGTGAGGAGCAGTTTCAGGGCTTACTCACTGCCCAGAAATGCATCAAAAGTTTTTCTTCCCTAGAGACCAGGCTTTGGAGCCAAGCAGCAGTTGAGATCACAAAACCCCACTAGAGGCAGACACCTCAAACTGAACTGCCACACAGATCATCTTTTCAAAGGTGGCCAGAGGAGAGGGCCCACACCCTCCTTTATGTAATAACCCAAAAGATTGCATTCCTTTCAGCAGCAGGACAGCTGCAAAGGGAGGTGCCTCCTGGGGTGCTCCCCCAAGAGCTGGGAGCCTGGGCATTCCTCCTGTCCAGCCCAGGAGGTTGCTCAACCTGACCCTTCCATGTTCCATAGACCACTCCAAACCTGTAAGAGATCATAAGTCAACTGAATCCCTCCTCCACATACAAAAAATCAAAGCTGACATTTTCTTGCATTTAGGGCCAAATCCTGTCAACACATTTTAGCTCACATGCTGAATCAGGCCCCTGAGGGGATAGAGGTGCTGCTCCACCTACTTTCTGGATTTGGGAACAAGGCACTTAATCTGTGCAGGCTTGGGCACTTCTCTGCATGCACAGAACTGTCCCTGCCAGTGCCCAGGGCCTCTAAGGACAAAGAAGGAGATGGGTGATGAATTTTTGGTCCTTCCATATTTAGAAGATTGTTATGGTGGGGTTTTGACAGCAGAGTTTTTAAATCTGGCAGCAAAACTTCCATTCTCTGTGACTTAATAAGAGAAAGGCATTTTAAAGGCACACTGCCATCTACTTCAGGGCAGAATTCTCTGCCAGTACTGGATTGGCCATATTCTAGTACATGCTGTTCATAGGTAGACTCCATCATCTCTTTTCTCCAATAGTCTCATTGGAATAAAAGCCTAAGGCTGTGATGGAATTTTATACCTGCAGTTCAGTGGCCTGTTATAAGGCTGATGCCATCCCCTTATGAAAGGCAGTAGAATCCTGCTCCACAAGTGGTGTCACAAGAGCGCTACATTACTCATGGCAAAGAGGAGTGGTAGAGGTTGACATTTAATTAGCCATGAATTTAATAACAATGACAAAAGCTGTTTTAGTAAGTACTGTATAGAAATTAAGCTTGTAAAGGCATTGAGTAATTCTATCCTATCACCAGGAAATCACATTAAAAGCTGAGACAGATGGTAGCAGAATGCACCGTGCCCACTTTCACACCTTTTTGAAGTGATAACTATGTGCTCATTTTGTAGACTCTGAACTATAACTGCTTTCAGTGCAGTGGTACAATATATCATCACAACAAAGGTAGATATTTAGTAGAGAACAAGGAGAGGGGAAAAAGATGGTACTATTCTCAATATCTAACACAGGTCATACCATTGGATGCCACAGTTCGAGTCTGATTTTGGAACGTTTTGGATCGAGTTCCGTATTGGCCTGAAAAATGGCTGGCTTGGGGCGATAACTCATTCCATGCACCGCTCTGTGACGGATGAAGGCTCGCCTGGGACTCTGCAGGGGGATTCAGGCGCTGGGCCCAGGCTAAGTCTAAATCTTGGGGCTCCTCCTTCAGTTTTTCTCCTTCTTTGCCAACTCGTTGATAGATTCTTCCAGTGCTGTCATTCAGTAATCTTCTCATCCCTGTAATTTGTTTTTTAATTTCCCGGCTTTCATCTCCTAATGAAAACAGAGCCACAGTTACCACTGTAAATTAGCAAAAACAGTAATGGGTAGCGATTAGTGATTTTAGATGCCAATAAGAGTTGGAGAACATAAATAACATAAATAACAACAGGAAAGAAAAGGGATAGTTGAGTGGTTGTTGGGATGTACCAGGCTATGCTTTCACACAGCCATGGCTGACAGCTCTCGTGCCTGAAAGACCTACTGAACTTGGCTTTCTTGATGCTGTTTCTAAGGCTTTGATGAGTAAGATTATTTTTCGCCAGAAGGAAATAATAAAAGCTACAGCAGTTTCAAATAAACTGTCCTTTTAACAGACTGATCCTATTCAAGCACTGACATCAGTGGATATTTTCCCTGAGTAAAGCCCAAAGGATCAGACCCTTTATATATCAGTTTCCTGTATGCTGAAGGATATATCCTACAAAAAAAATAAAGCACAGAAAGCACCACACCACACACATGCAGAACAGCACTGCATCTATTGATTTTAATGAACAGAATCAGTTCCTTAGTCCACAGAATTAAGTAATACTGGATTATACAGGAATAAATTAAACAGCAGCTAATATGTGTGTAACTGCAGATAGCTGAATTGCTGGATGCTTTAAAAACGTAGATTCTAAAAAGAAAATGAAAACGTACACAAGAAAAATATGACTGTTCCAAATAAATTCAGGGCATTTAAATAATAAAAGTTACATACTTAATACTCCTGGCACCATTTACGTATTAATTTTACACATGGAACTGCTGATTGCACAATGAATAGATGTGTTTTGGGCAGATAGTAGCTATTTTGCTTGTTAAAGCATACATTACATTTCATGAGTAATAAGGAAGTGTTCATTGCCCTTTCTAAAGTAAGAAGCTTCTGGTTTTCTTACTGGTAGTAGAGAAATCAAACATCCTAAGCAAATGGCATAAGTAAGATCTAGAAACTGATGAATCAACCTTCCTTTATAGAAGACTTAATACAATAATGCCTGGTATCCTCTATTCAATTTATATTTGTGCTTCCCGAAATAAACTTATTTTTGGCAAAGCAATTGTACAAAGGAAACTTCAGAAGAAAAAAAACCTACTCTCCAAAAATCCAAGATGCAAGGTGTGCCATCTCTGGTTCAACAAGGTACTTGAAAGTGTGCTAAATGCCAGGCATGTGAACAATTTTATCAACTCAGCAGCACTATTCAGTTGCCTAAACTTAGGTGCACGTTTATCAACTCAACAGCACTATTCAGTTGCCTAAACTTAGGTGCATGCTTAGGTAGCAGCTAAACCAGACAGCTAAAAGAGCAGCACACCCTTCCCCAACACAGGCCAAGCTCAACATGGCTGGGACATGCTGCAAGCCCGGTGTACCCAGGGACATTAAATACCCAAAAGTGGGAAGTTTTATTCCAGGAGGAGAATAAGCAGAAGGGAAAGGAACTGAACAGTGCACTCCAGCCTCTGCTGGATCCCAGCATCTCCTGCTTGACCTGGTGCACCGGTTCCCTGGGCTGGTGCCAGCTGGCTCCAGCCCACCCCGATCCAGCGAGGAGAGTGGGCGGCTTGCAAGAAAGCCTTGAGTCCAAACTTAGAAAAATATTTGCCAACCCCATACAGCAACACTAAAGCACCATTTCCACTCCAGCTAAAGTGGCGAGAAAAGCCCTCTGCAAGGAAGTTCTGCACTGTATTTATTTATTTTGTTGGTTTGCCTGCAGATTTATGTGTGCGGGTGTGATTTAATTAACAGTAACAGCACCAGTTCCTTTAAAATGACACTTTTTGGCCCCAACCCAGTCGGGTGTTGACTGTTTGCGGTTCCCAACCTCGAAAGGCTGCAGAGTACCACTGGACTCCAATTACTGAGATATTCACACTCGTACACACCATGCTGCCTTTCTCCTGTACATGGCTGTACCTGCCCACATCCCAGTTCCAAATGCTCCCACCACACCACAGCCTGGAGCAATCCTGTCCCGTTGTGCCATTTAACGTTACCCTGGGAGTTTTATGTTGGCAATTCCGATTTGTACTCAATGGCAAAATGTATGTGAGTATCAAAACAGCTTCCCACCCACCTCCTCCTGCCGGGTGCAGGGACTGCGCTACGTGTCTGGTCGGGTGACATGTTGTTAGAAAGATTAAATTTCCGTTACCCAATTACATAAAATATTAATGTTAATTGAGCTTATTCAGCCTTGATTCTGTTCCCTTGTTCCTTTATATAGAAGTCTTCCTATACAGTGACATGAGCATACTTAACTCCAGACAGAAAAAACCCACTACATTTATGTTACAATAAACCCTGCACTTACATCTAGTATAAGCCTGTCTTTGTGTTTAGGTAGATTCTTACTTAAACAGGGAGATTCACCCTTTGTAAATTTGTTTGTTGGGGTTTGGGATTTTTTTCAGGGATTTTCTGTTTGGTTTTTGGTGGGGTTTCTTTGTTTTTTTTGTTGGTATGTTTGTTTGTTTGGGGTTTTTTGTTTTGTTTTAAAAATATGTCTTCCCTTTTACAAGGAAGGGCATTAAAAACCTACAGGCTATAAACCTGAGTTAGTCTTCAGTGCAAGTTTACATCCCTCCTCTCTCAATCATGCCTTTTTCCAGCTTTTAGTTTGTAAGTGACCAGCAACAGCAGTATCCTCCCCACAGGAGTGGAGAGCAGCTGATGTTACACCATCTGCATCTGCAGATGGGTACAACACCAGTAACAGATTTAACTTCTTGCTCCCTGGTTATCTCATTTGGCTATTAGCTCTAGAGCCCAAGGACAGCATTTTCTTATCAGTTATTCACTGCTGATAATTTTCACAGACAATAACCATGTAATTTAAAAATGAAAAAAAGAAGATGGGGCACAGAGAAAACACAACAACTCAAATTAGTATGTCCTGTGGAAGAGCCAGCCTTCTTTTAAATGCTAAATAGAATAATGAAGCACTGAAAAAAAAGTAGTTTATTACATAGAAATCTGCATTACCTATCTGTGCAAAGCTTTCCGAGATAGATGTTGAGGCCTGAGAAGAGTGGTGCATACTTCAGAATCTCTCTGTACGCATACCAGAGGTCCTCATTTCCAAGGAGATGGGGATGCCTCCAAAGGGCTGGCTACAGGATTTGCCATTTGGATACCCCATGTAAACCCCTGGGTTTTATCTGAAACCAATGAAGTTACTTGCAAAACACTATGACACTTAAAAAATGCTACTCGAAATAGAACCCTGGCAGGTTACAGCCCTGTTTAGGAACTTGTATGTAAAGATGTCAATTGCCATAACAAAAACATACGAACAATTTTTAATAACTACTGTTATAGTTGTTTCCACAATGGCTCCTGACAAACAACCTCTTTTTTTCCTGCATGACCTGACTGTAATCTTATAAATCTTAAAAAAATTAAAAAAAAGCAAAACAAAGCCCTTTAATAAATGCTACACAATCATAAAAAGTAATTTCCTCAAAACTCATTTCAATCTATTTCCTTACTGAAAGTGTACAAGACACAAAAACTTCCTGCTTCGAGAGCTGCAAGAATGTTTAAAATTACAAAGGCACAAATGTAAACCAGAACTGTTCCAGGGTGAAGTAGCATCCACGTGCTAAGTGTGCAGCTGTCTGAAGCAGCAGGCCTGTAAATGACTCCAGTTAACAACATATTAATGATAATTCACTCTTTGCTCCTACATGCCTGTCCATGTTTTCAGTATTAGCTTTATTAAACTTAATATATCACATTGCCTACCAACAAGTTGTTATACTCTTCCCAAATAGTTTATCAAATATTATCATAGCACTGCAAAAAATTATAAAATTATATACAAACATGCCCATATGTTCAAGTATTAATTTTATCCCAGTATTAGAGAAGTGGTAACCATGTCTGTATTAACGTGTGTGTTTTAAAGTATATAAATGGGTGAACAGAATGAAGGTTGGACAATCGTCTGTATTTGATATTTTCTTCCTTCAACTCACATAAATAACCATTGTGTTCTCTTGGTCCAGTATTTTACAATTACTTTCTTTGTTTCTAACATTTTTGTTTCTCATATGTTTTGGGAAATATTCACGAGTTGACTTTTAAAATACAGTTTTTCTATTAATTAGAGTTTAATTTTATGTTTTTTAGGCAGACGAAATGCCTGTGGAACTTTTTCCTTTCTTGATCATACAAATAGGGCTTTTTCCTCGATCAGGCTGCTTACTGAAGGTACTTTCATCCCAGATTTCCACCTTTGTGTCCACCTAGGCTGAAATTGGTGGATGAGTTCAGGAGCTGTTGGGAGGGTAGGAATGGCAGCAAAAGATAGTGAGACAAGCACATGTGAGCTGACAACATGAGCCTGGTTTGTATGGAAACAAGGCTACAGAGGTGAGAAAAAGTGGAAGTCGATGCATATGGTGTGAAAGCTGAACAAAAATTAATAAACAATTGCAAAGGGTTATATAATTAAGCATTTTAAACTGCAATTTATTAGATGCCACTTGAATGCTGCCCTCCCTGGAAGGGGGCCAGCAAAACTCGTGTTTGAAGACTCTGTACAGGGCTGATTCAGAGCAGCTCAAGGAATCGGGAAGCACATGCACACAGGGCACACGTCTCCACTGCTCAGCCAGGCTGAACTCACCCAGACACCTTTTGGAATGCTACAAGGTGTTCAGATACTTCCTTCAGAGACAGTTATCCTAGAAGGGAGCTAGGAATCCCTTCTCAGCAAGAACTATACCCACATCAAATCAGTTTTCAAAAATCAAGGTATTTTTTTGTCATCTTGTACCACAAGTCATCCTGAAACAGAAAGTTGCAGAGGTCAACACGGGGAAAACAGAAGATCCATGTGCATGATTCCTTATCAGAGCAAAGGTCTCCTAAATCACGTGGAATCTTACTGTGACTGCTCTGTGCATAACTGGAATTGGGCATCCGTGTAACTAAACTGATGGGGTAAGCACAGATTTCCCAAAAAAGCGACCCCAGGTCTTTGCCAGCATATAAGATCCTACACTGAAGAAAGAACCCAGGCAACAACACCCTTTGCAAACTAAAAACCTAAACCCCAAGTCAGTGGGGAGGGCAGTGGTCATAAATAGCGTCAGAGGGTCACACAAACAACACAAGTTATGAGCTGGAAAATTTGACTCTGCTAAACTAACACATAGGGACATTGAAGCTGTCTTAGTTGAGGCATCTTAGCAGTGCACTAAAACATCACTTAAAAGCATTTGCCTATGTTAATGTCACCACACAAAGCAGTAGGATCAGAGATGCAGGAAAACTGGATCACCCTCAAATCAGACCTCTCACTCCCAAAGCAAGCACAGAAATACATGGTTTGATAACCCTACCACGAGACAAAGTTATTAAGCCCCACAAACACTAAAGTAAGCAAAGAAATTTGCAGAATCAAACCCAGGACTAGACCCTGAGATCATTCAGGATTCGGGGGTTATTTCCCTGGAAACCGGGTCAGACCAGGTGGCCCAGCCACCACTCCCACCACAAAGTAAGTCTTTGGAGGAGCGTGGTGAAACAGTTTCAAACCACCCAACAGGAGCAGCTACATAAACCCAAGTTACACACTTTCATGCCACGCTGTGCCAGCTAAATCACTGGGGAAAGGACAAGTGAGCAACTGTTCAATAAAAGTATATATTAATGGGTCATATAATTAAAAAAGTAATAATAGATATGCAACAATTTCCCCCAGTTCTTGGAAATATCCCAGGCCAAGATCATGCTTTAGCCCCAAAGGGAAATGCTTCACAAAGTTAGATCATTAGAGAACATAGATACATAAAATAAACTTTTAGGCAGTCTTAATTACAGAAGCCACTAGTGCAACAACCAGACTTGGGATATAATCCTATTAACAGTAACACAAGTCTGTGAAGTTACTTGTTAAGTCAACTTTTTCTCTGTGAATAAATTGCAATGGATATTATTTCTGGGACAGAATAAATTCTTGAAATTAGTGAGTAACTTATGCATCGCTCCCCTGCTCCAAGAACACATTATTTATTTTTACCATGACACAGCGAAGTTATTAATCTGCTGCCTTCCATTTCAACAATGCGAAATGCTGTAAAATGCACAGACACCTGCATTACAGTACATTTCTGTTCCACTTTATATCAGTCATAAACATCTCTGTTTTGGACATCTCTTCAAAACAAATGCTCCAAGCACACTGCGCGTAGCATTCAATTTTATGAAACTATAAAAGTTCTTCACTGTTAATTACACAGACAAATGTCTCATCACACATTTGATTACCAGGATAATATAATTAGTTTTCTACATTAACCTTTCAAACATAGAGCCTGAATTTCAAGTTGAAAGCATTGTAAAAACACTCAGTCTGGAGGTATACTATAGTCCCACTTTTTTGTGATGGTAATAAAATATTAAGACTGAAAAAACCTGATATGGTGTATGCAAAAGATTTTTTTTTTCTAATAGACAGTCTAAGTTTATTCATCACTGTCCACAACACATGGGCGTATATAGTCCCCTTACGGGCTTGTAATACCAACTCTGGGCTAGCAGCCCTGTGACTTAACTGGAAGAACTGAAGTCAGGTCTGTTTTAAGTCTCACCCATGTCTGAGGTTTAAGCATTTCACTCTGAGCTGCCTTCTCCTTCTCAGGCTGAGCAGTCTCTCCTGGTACCAGATAACTAAGCCCTTTCCTTCAAAACAAAAGACATGCCAGTCCTCATCCACAAAATATAGTAGTCATATTCCACATTCCCCTGCAATTTTGTAAAGACTGTGGTTAGCATGTCCTTCATCTAGAAAGATGTGACTTCTTGTTCATCATCTTATCAGAACAAAGGACTTGGGGAGAAGACAAGCCACCACATCTCCCACTCCCAACACTGCACAACATGAGAAAACTTCCCAAGCTCTATTCAGAAAGTAGTTGGACTCTACACCATCACAACCATGAGAGGTCGTGTCCAGTACCATGTTCCTCCAATTGCACTGAAGCTTCCTCCAATTTTTAGCCTACATTTACACAAAGCTGTATTGTGCCCGTCTGTGCTGGTGCAAAAAAACCCATCTAGGTTCAACAGGTCTTTCTTGTCATTTCATCCTTAATTTATCTGTATGTTAAACAAACTGGATTCTGCTGATTTACTCATTTACCCTAGCAGCTCATCTCTTCTCAACAGCAGTTTTGAGTTAACCATGCTCAGCTGTGCAACCAGGGCATTTGCACATCCCATTCCTGGTAAAGCTTCACTCATTTATAGACTGCCACTAACATTTCACCTTCTCTAAAGGTGATAGTTTCAACGCTGTATCATAGCATCCATTCCATACTAAAGGCTGCATCACACTGAGGTTTCAACTGCTGATCCCATGGATCACATAAATCGGAGAACAAACTTGACTCTAAACCAAAAAGTTAGAATAAACACCCTTCTGAGATAAATTTTGGCATAGAGCAGTGAAATCAAGTGAAGCAGCAATTATACCCTGACTATACCTGATAAGGAAGATCCTTGATAGGATTCACATTCTTAAAGGTTAAATTCTGACTGACTCTTGAAATAGGTGAACTTGAGGCACTTAAATACCAGAGCACCTTCAGTCACAATGAAAAGCTGGACATACTAAAAAAGAAAAACCCAAACAAATCTAAGGACAACACAACCAAGCCAAAATCAAGATCAGATGGTCTGACTCACAGCACAAATGTCAAAGTACGGACTTCTGCACATTCTTAGAGCACCTTGGCTGATGCCTAATTCTTGCTGAAGCTTTATCATGACTTAGGCTTGGAAGAGAAAGCATTTCAAGTAAACCTCTGGTGGAGCTCACTCCATCAGGTTTATAAGACTTTCACCAAAAGTGCCTACAGAACACGAAATCCAAACACAAAGCACAGCAGTTGCCTTTGCTTCTCCCTAGAAATGGGTGTAGGGAAGAAATACTTGCTCAAATTCCTAATGGTGAGAAGCTGAGAAGGGAATTTAACACAGCTCCCACTCCTGTTTCAACACATCCTCCTGTTCTCTCACATTTGTTGCTGACCTCTAGGAGAGGATGTGGCACTATGAATTTAGGAGACAAAGGTATTTTGCAGGCAGGATAACTTCAGGTGCCGATTCCCACATTCCAATGCTTCCTGCTGGCTCCAGGGGGCAATACACACAGACTACAGAAACCTTAAATCACCCCACAAAAATGTTTAGGCTCCTGGTGCCGAAAAGGAGAGGCAGACATCCCCAAATTTCTTGCTGCAAAGGCACCTGCTTTCTCCAAAGCCCGAGCAAAGTGTCCACAAGCTTGCTTTATACAGCTCAAAAAACTGGCCCCTGCTTCTTTGAATTTAGCCTGCCAAATCTTTGCCAAGAGGTGCTTTATCCAGGTGAGGTCCTGGATGCAACTGGAAGGGGCTGGAAGCAGGAAAGGAAGAAGCACTCTACAACTGAGGAGTTATACAGGACAAAAAGCACTCAAGAAAGGTAAAGGTTCACTGATAGCCAGTCACTGATACGCTCTAATACATATCATGCTGCAGACTCTACATTACTTCTCTATTTTCTTTACACATTTTTAACTGTTGATTTAATTTAATTTTGCCATGGCAGGATTAGCAGGCAAGCTCCAGAGGTGAAAGGACATTACATTAAGACAGCACATTAATCCTCTATCCCACCCAAGGCAGAAGCAAAACCAAACAAATAGCAGCTTCCTGGAAATTGAATTTCTGTTATCCAGATGTCAAAGATGTAATACCCCAATTACACAAACTATTGCCAGTGAAGCATGCCAGGGAATATGCAATGTAAATGGGGTGAGCACAGAGCTGCAAAACTGCAGAGTCAGCATCTGGCTCTCTGAGTGAGTGATAATTAGCACTGTGTGTAGACACTAATAAACATTTATGTCTGAAATTACAACTTTTAGCAGTGTTAATAAAGGATATATTGGCAATTCGTAGAATAAAAGGGTCTTGAAAAGAACGTCATATTAAACAATGGCAGGCACTTTCTGTGCTTGCACAGAGGTTTTTTCCTCCCTAATTGCAAATGGCCATGCAATGTTGCTCAGAAATTAATCAACACAAGCACATACCTAAAAAAACTGGTTGTGTTTCTTTGGTCTCCCCATTAACATCATTGCTGTAGTCAGAGATCTTATATATCTCATGATGGTAATCTGGAATGAAAAACGATAAAAAAAATTAGAACTCAAGTGATCTGGAAAAAATGAACACTGAACACATTGCTACAGTTTTACTACACCATTTATCAATATATCTGCAGTTTATTTCATGTACATCAAATTAACCACAGAAAATGTGCTCTGTATCAGCACCTCCTAAAAAACCTTTGCTCACACTGGAGAGACTCAGCTCAAATATTTCACAGATTTTAGGGAATAGCTACGCCTGCCCTAAATTACTGTGTTCATTTTCACAGCAAATTATCCCACCAGATGCCAATTATCTGGCTTCTTGCTTTACAGATGGAAAGCAGATTTATAATGAAAACTTTACCTTCCCAGAGACCAAGTGAAACTTTCAAACTTCACCTCAGTAAGGAAATCAGCAACATACATCAGGGTTGTATTACTCAGCTATCCTGACTCATACTAATGTCACTGGCCTTCCAATTCTGAAGAAAGGAGGATCAGGGACACCTTAGGATATTCACCTATAGAAACTAATGTCTGTGATAACCTGAAGAATAACCATTGGCATCTCATATACAGAGACGTTACAGGATAAGAAAAAAAAATCACCACAGAATTTCTATTTCAAATAAAAGAATACTTTGCTGTGAAGGTCTCTGTTGTAACCACAGGCAGGTGTTCAGTAAAACCAGAGCTTTGTTTACATGTATGCACAGAGGGAATAGTAAGTCCAAGGCAAAAAAAAGTATCTAAAGGCAGCTCTCCTGGATGCTATTTCTGACTCTGCCACTGGCACACACTCTGTCCTTCGGCAAATCACTCAAGACCGAACAATATATTCAGTGTCTTGAAAGAGCCACCTCCCCACCTCACTCCTTCAATGCCCTCCCAGTTCCCAACGCTCTCAGCTACTCCCTCTGTAAACTGGTTTTGTGTTTACTGGCCTCACAAAAAGCAAGGCACAGATTAACTCATGGAAGGGCACTTTGGGGGATTCATTTAGAAGATGTAACAAAAGTGGAGGGTGGCATAAGCAGCTCCTTCCCCCACAAGCAGCACACCTGCACCTCTGACCAAGCAGCTACAGGATTGGAAAGGTCTCCTGGAAGCCACTTTTTTGTTATAAGCTCTTTATTTGAACAGCATGACTGTCTCGAGGGCACAAGAGGAGGAACAACCCAGTAAGTAAACTAAAATCGAGCCTAACACAGCGATGCAATAGAATGAGAAGGGCCTGGAAAGAAAATGAGGGGAAAACAACCACACCACAGAACTGGAGAGGTCAGCGATGAGGTGCTACACAAAGGGTTCCTCTGCTGAGCATGCCCAGCGAGTGAAATGGGTAAAGGTGAAGTTTGAGATATGACATCAAGGAAGTAAAAGCTTCTTTCATGAGACTGAACCAGCAGGATTTATGCTGCCTTCCGTGATCACTAGCTGTCCTGTTGAGCAGAGGGAGTGATGAAGCGGCTTGGTGGGCACCTGATGGCCAATCAGGGTCAGCCTGCCACACTCTGCACCTTCATCCTCCCAAGGACATTCCAAGATCTGTGGGAGCAAGTACGTGGAAACTAGGACTTAAATGACTTATGGACTCATGGTCCTTAGATATACAGATTACACATGGTTTATTCTCCAGCACTTCCCTGTACATCCAGCTGGTCACAATATTCTTCTGGTCTGCAGCTGCTGCCTTAAAGTTGCCACACTTCACCCCAGAGGTGGCTGTGTTTTAGCACAGCAATGGATTTCCTCTTGATTTGGTCATTATTGATCATCATGATAAGGGGCTCCGAAGTTATTTTTGGGACAGAATAAGCATTGTATGGGCACACATCAATAGCAGATGGTGTGTTACCAATGAATTCACACAGCATAGACTTTTCTCTTTGGTTTCCTTCTTCTGCCTTGGATGTCACAGTCCAGGCACTGGAAAACCGTATCAATTTCACAACAGTAAACACTAAACTGTGACATTACGGAATGACTCCTGCAAGAGGCAAAGGCCAATTACAAGAGACAACTATTTATACATAATTATCTTTCTAATCAACTGTGATAGAAAAGAGTAGGAGAGTGCAGACTCACATACAAAACGTGAATTTTATCTCCTCCATTCTCAAAGTACAATTTTCTCTCTAGGATATGCTTTTAGTGTAGCTTTCTATTTGACTTTCTACATCCAAAAAGAGACCGCAGATAAAATATTATTAATAGTGTACCATCATAACTGAATTTACCTAGTAAAATAAGGTTAAATAGATTGTCTCATACACAGAGGTATATTTAAACCTGTAAGAAGTGGCAACTGAGACTGGCAAAATAGTCACCTATTTCTGGCACATACTCTTTTTACAGGTCCATTAGGACAGAAATAAACAAAGCAAAATTTCAGATTTGTTTTTCCACGTTTTCTTTCACCACTTCCATGCTCCAGCCCAGTTCTGCACTAATTCTGCCTCCAAGTAGGGAGCATGTTCTTTACCAAAAACCCACAAACCAAACCCATTCTCTGTAAAAATTACACTCTTGATAGGTTTGCTAATGGATACAGACCTCCAATACATTTCAGACATGTCTGACAGGTCACTGCCCCTCTAGTTTTTAACAGGGAGCATGTGTGATGCCCCAGACCCCCCTACCACGATACAGCAGTCATTATTTACTATTCCCACCAAGTGAGTTTATTTCCATCTTTGAATTTCTTCGCATTGAACGTAATTTTGCAGAGCAGTCCTCAGACAGCAAGTCTTGACACTCGTGTGTGTGTCCCCCTTTTCACCAGTGTGACATTACACCCAAGCAGTCACCTGCCTTGAACTTGGCATGCAGGACACACACAGCGTTTCATGGAGATATTCCCATCCAATACTTGGAAACACAAAAGGAGAAACGATCTCGAGTCAAATCCATCGGGGCAAAAACATCTCATTGGCCGGAGAAGGGATAAATCCCCAACCAAAATAAATCCCTAGGGATGGGAAGTCCACCTGTTAAAATGCCTACCAGCGGCTGCATCTTTTTTCCCCTTTAATTAAAGAAAACAACAACAACAAGACTGAAACACAGAGCTGTGCTTCTTCCCCGACATGAATCCAAATATTTCTCCCCTCACGATCCCTTTTAAAATATCCTCTTTTCCAAAAGCAAACACACCCCGAGCGAACAAGTTACACGCCAGCGGCTCTCCCCTGCCCACGTACAATTAATTACCTGCGTGGATTTTTAATAAAGCAACCTCGATTCGGCTTTTCTTTGAAATACACGGATGTACACAGCCGAGGGGAAGAAAAAAACCACCCCAAATACAATAAATCCACAAGAGTTGAATACTAAGGAGGTCCGTCGCTGCTCAAGTGTCATTATTTTTTGCTCGCTTCCCGATTTTACCTTTTCTCCCCCCCGCCCAAGCAGGATTTACCACGAAACACGATCCAACTTTATTTTGTGCAAGGTCTGCCTGGAAAAAAATAACACGTCCACCTGAGGTGGGCGGGGGGGGGTAGGCTTGGGGTGGTGGTTTTGCAACAACACGTAACACACATGCAAAAAATAATTCAAAAAAAAAAAGAGGAAACGGGAAGGGGGTGAAAGAAATGAATTTTTTTTAAATTAAAAAAAAAAAAAAAAAGGCGTGCAATGGTTTCGGGGAGTTCAGGCAGAGGATTGCGGAGTTCAATAACACAGCCGGGAGGGAGCGGCGGCCCGGGGGCGCCGGCGTTTCATAACGCCCCGCTCCCCCCGGGGCAAAAGTCGGGGCTGCCCCCGGCCAGCGAACAAAGCCCTGCCGTCCCGGCCTTACCTTCGTTGACCAGTTTAAAGCTTTGGGATTTCCTGCTCCTCTTCCTCTGGGCGAACTCCATGGTGCGGGCAGGAAGGAGCGGGGCGGACACAGGACCGAGCTCCGTCCCTCCGATCAGCAACACACGCGGGGGTTGGGAGAGACGGCGGCTCCGGCGGCGAATAAAGGGATCCGGGACAAGTTGGCTCCGGTCTCCNGCCGGCGCCGGGACCCCGGTGCCACCTGCTGGGGGAAGGAAGGCGGCGGTTCCGCCGGCCGGGAGCCGCCGCCACCCCGGGGCCGGCCCGCCGCCACTCGGCCCCGCCGCGGGCTGAGGGCGAGGGGCTGAGGGGCAGCGCCATTTTGCGTCCCCCTCCCGCCGCCCGCCTCACACACGGGCGCCGGCGCTGCCCCCTCAGCCCCGCGGTGCTGCCCGCGGCTCCCCTCAGGGGCTGAGCGGGGGGAACTCCTCGTGTTTAGCGGGACCGGGCCAGGTCCGGCGGGGAGGGGGCTGAAGTTGGCGTGCGGAAGTGGGTAAACCTCAGGAACTGATGGCAACACCTGTTTGTTGCCGTGTTTTACAGGGATTATCGCAGCGATGTGTCCGCTGGTGTCATGGACCGAGGCCTGGAGGAGAGCGCCGAGCCGCCAGCTGGGCTGAGGGATGTTGAGCTCTGCCAAACCTGGATCGCCTTAGCAAGAGGAAGAGAGTCCCTCAGCCAAAAAGTGGATCGCCTTAGAAAGAGGAAGAGAGTCTCGGCTCTCCAGAGGAGCGAGATTTAGGGCGTCTGGCAACCCTCCCGATGGTCACCATGAGGTCACCGCAGTCATACGGCTGGCCCAAACACAGCTGAAATTAGTGCTTTGATTTATTCACCTCTTGATGCCTTTAGCCACACTTCCAGTTCGCTCACTGTGCTAAATTCACTGCGGGTGGAGTGGTTTTTTTTACAGCCGAGAGTGCTTTTGCCTGTTGCCTGTAGAGAAAGGACCCAGGCGTTTACAGTTATGACTACTGATAACTGCAAACACAGCTCCGATCATCGTCTTGTGTTTTACATGTAGTCAGACTGTGTTGTGACAAGGAGAAGAGTATGTGATACTTGCATACGCCTACTTGAACAGATGCAAATGCAGATCTTGCCTTGGTCTCCTCTGAGTACCCAGGAGAATCCCGTTAGCTCCAGTAATATTGACCGACCCTATCACTTGGAATAATGACATAAAATTAGCAGGAGGGAAGGAAATTGAATGGTAACAATAGTGATTTGTATCCTAACTGTGTGCGTAGACATAGTCAGACCTGAATTCTCTGGTGAGAGGTCCCATCCAGACACCACAGAGAGGGTATATGTGATTCTGAAAAGCAAAACTGGGAAATAGCCTTAATGGTGAAGCAATATCAGAAAATATGCCTAATGGTAAAATTTATTATATGCTGGAAAATTAAATTCACGAGGGAGGTTATGGAAACCTCACAGATTGGGTAGGGGTGTAATTTTCTATTAAATTGCTAAGTGGAAAATCCCAGAGGCAATCAATATGCTACTTTTGGAATTTTCCTAAACTTCTCTGTAAGACTTTGTGAAAGGAAACTGGGCTAACGTACTATTTAAAATCCTGCATTATATATTTTTGGGAGGATGCTGAAGCAGCAAAGGTAGATGGATGTCATATGCTGTTTGCTGGATTGTGTGGGTCCAATTAATCTCTGGTACAGTGCAATGAAGTCAGGTCTGAAATGCAGCAGCAGTGTGCCTACATTTTTCCTACAAAAAGAATATTTTCTCTTTTTTTTCCTTTTTCTTCCCAAAACAGTCTGCTGATTCCTGTCTGCTAACTAACTTTATTTACAAGACTTAGAGCATTGCTGAAACTGTTGTGTTTGACTCTCATCCTTCCTGGGAAAATAGGAGAATTTTTATAAAGCATAAGGCCCTCATTTGCAGTTCAGCTCACATGATGGGCTTTATCCTGCTACAAAAATAAAAACATCTTTTCTGTTTTCCTCCGTTACTCAATTTTGTGAAACATTTTGGGGTATAATTTATGAAAAAGTGATGGCAGTGTTTTATGAGCTGCTCTTTTACTCCTTTTAGTTCTTCTTTCCCTGTGCTGAAGTTTTTGCTTAAAGGGACACTCGTGGTTTGAAATGACATTTCAGTCTGGGCGATGCAGTTTCCAGTAATGTTTTACAAGAGTTAGCACATCCCCTTTTTCACCGGTATTTCTCATTTTCCTTTTTGTGAATTAGAGAGATCCATAGTTTTCGTGCAGAATAAGCCTGATCCTGCAAGCTCACCTAATTGTGGTCATTCAGATGAATAAATCTTGCAGTTTTCATTTCTGAAAGTATTGAGCCAGCGTGGATACCATGGCCCCGATCCTGCCATCTCTTCTGCATAAAAGTGAATTAGAAACTAGGACAAGGTGACTTTAGGTCAAAGTCTTGTAGTTATCCACACAACACGTAGGAGGATCCAGTAGCTGGAAACAGCTTTCCGTCCCGCACTGCTGGTGTTTCTCAGCTGGGACTTAGAGAAAACTACACAAACTGAAAGGCTCCCATGTATAGGGAGCTGTGAGCCTGTTGTGGGGCATTTTGGGGTGGGCATCCTAAAACTGAACTGGGATCATCTGCTCATTTGTCACAGGCCACCATTGCATTATTCCAGCTGGAGAAATTCTGAGATGAAAGTCCTCTTTATCGCATTAGAATGGCTGCCTTGTGTCACCCTAGATAGTCGTTGGCTGCATTGCTGTGGCAGCCAAGTGACTTAGGATAAAGGGCACACTGGCTCTGAGGGGCAGACAGCTTTTAATTTCATCTTTTATTTCAGTTTCTGTCTCGGTGTCATGTTATTATTACATATTAAGAACCCATAGGTCCTTTTTTTCCTGGTGAAAATACAAAAAATTCTGAGCATTTTGTGTATATTCATGAATGGTTTCAAAGTATTTCCTCAAACCTTAACTGAGTAATGTGTTTTTCAAAATGCCATGAAATTAGCCAACTAAATAAGGGCTTTATCTTGCAACATGTCCCAAGTCAGTATGATCATCCCTGATTATTTCTTAGTTAACATTTTATTATGCTTCAAGTTACTTTCAAAATATCCCCTCCCCATTCTAATTGATAGTAATTTTTCCAAAAAATTTCTGGTGTATAAAATGCTTTTGTTTTTCATTTCAGATCATGACCTAACCAATTAAATATAATTAATCTAGTAATATTTCAGTATTAAGAGCAGCAGTGTTCTTCACACAGGATGTCCCAGACTTTTTCTTTGTTTCCAGGTGTGTCCATTTCATTACAGTATTTTATTATTCAGAAGTAGGATGGTGTAGGACAAAGATGGCTAGAGTCCTAGAGCTGAGGAGAATTAAATGAGTGTGCTAAGAACCCCTTCAGCTTTTCAGTTTGAAAGATTATACTGGAGAAAGTCCCATAAACTCAGTGATTTGATTTGAGGCTCAAAGTCCAATGTCAGGAATCCATGTGATCCTGTGTGAAGTGGGAAGAGGCTGCTGACTGTCATATTAATAGCACCATGATTACCACTCATCTTGGAGCCTGACGAGGTTCTGTGCGGTATTAGGAAGCGGGAGAAGGGTGAAGAGGTAAATTGGAGACCAGGAGCTGCACAGGTGACAGGTTAATAGGTGAGCTATTTTGGTTAGTTATGTGTAACGAATGGCAGTGAGGATTTTATAAACTGTAGTAGTGTTTCCAGTGGTGGTTTTGTGGTCATATGACATATGTGGGCAGTGCTTAGCTCCCAAGCTGACAATAGGCCATGTGGTGCTGTGCTGTCTTACTTCAAACCTTCCCTTTCAGCAGGCTCTCAGGCTGGCATATCCAAGGACTAGATTGTTAGAGAGGAAGGTGTCTGAATGTCCTGAAGAATTTTGAAGTCAGGAGTGCAGTTGAACCTGTTTTCCAGTCCTCCTTAAGTTTTTCCTGTAACATTTGAGTCACAGTCCTTGACGTTTCATGTCTGTGTCCTTACTCTCTTTTTCCTTTGGAACACAATTTTGAAATGCCTTCTTGTCCATTCTGCTGCTTGTTAATCTTTCTCATATAAATTTTAAAGAAAAAAATTACAGGATGGACCAATGTTTTCATCTGTTTGCCAGCTCAGGGAGACCAAAACATTCCAGAACTGTTTCAACAATAAAGAATATAACTGAATCTAAGTACAAAGTGTTCTTTGTGTGTGCAGCAGTCACAAACCCTCTGAATATTTCCATATCAGAATGCAAACCTCCTGAACATTTCCTATCAGAATGCAAACCCACTTTTGACTGTAAGGTTGGACTTTTCCCCTGCTCTGTAACTTCATGTGCAGCTTGGACTAAGGCTGCAGGGAAGGGAGCTATATTCTTGTAGTCAAAGTTTGATGGTCATCCACTCTGATCCAATACTTGTGGGATAATTGGATATTAAGGTATTAAGTCTTCCCTAGGACAAACCAGTGTTTGGATTTGAATTCTGGGAGGAGTGGAGAGGAGACCAATGTGTCTAAGCAACAGATGTAGTTGGAAGATGAAAAGAAAAGGTCTCAACAATGCTCTTTTTAATGAAAGAGAATGTGGAAGAGTAAGAGAAATCTGCCCATAGACATGGACATCTGCTTTTCTGCAACATGGAGAAACCATGAGCTGTGCGAATTTTGCCCTTATAACCCAAGTGCTTCAAGGGAGCTGAGGACAATGTGAGTAGGGCTTGTTATTTTGCCTAGAAATTTTAATTTTTGTGCTATATAAAGAGTAATAGTGCTTAGAAATTTTAGTCCGGTTGTGTCTTTGCATCACTACCACCTCTGTCTAAAGAGATGAAGTGTAAAGCCAGGCTGGTGTCCTTGGAAAGGGCACATTTGAGCTTTGGGTCATCCCGGAGTCAATGTCAATCATGCCAGCCCAAGCACAACAGTCAGCAGTCCCAATTCTGATGAATGCTGCAGGCACAAATTGCAGCAAGCTCAGCTCAGGGTCCAGTAGCCCAGTGAGCCCCCTGCTAGGGAGAGTTCCAAGAGGATCGTGCTGCTGATCATGCCTCCATTTTTGTGTCAGTTTGATTCAGTCACAGCAGCTGAAGGCAGATGTAAGAGTGCAGCAATGCAATTGCTGGAGCTACGGATGGAAAACGAATGCAGCATCAGCTGTAGGAACAAAAGCATTTAACACCGTTAGACAGCTCCTTGAGGCTGCGGGATGAAGCCCAGGCAGCAGCCATCCTCCTCTAAGTCCTGACTGAGCCTGATGTGGGGATGTTAGGCTGTGCTCCCCAGCGCAGCCTCTTGCCATTTCCAGCTTGCCACAGGGACCTGCTCTCTGTGTCTCGATTCTGCCTTGATCCTCTTCTGTTTCTCCTGCCACACATTAGTAAATGCACTTGCAGTAAAATCAATGGGAGTTTGAAAACTAAAAGTAATGTGTGCTTTGGTATGCTACTAATCCACTTATTTGGATCCTCTTACTGCTCCTCTGGGCTGCCCTGATCCTCTCTATCAGCCCACCCAGCTGCTCTGATCTGCTCTCTAAACTTCTGCCGTGGCTATATTAGCATCCCTGTCAACTCACAGGGCTGCTGCCTCGACGCCATCAATCCCCTCTCCCAATGAGAGTTTCCCTACTAAATTATAATCCCTGTAGCTCAGAATACTGATGCAAGCTAAAATAAATTCATGAAAAGTTGCTGCAGCTCCTACTAAGATGTTCTATTTTCCTGAATGTTTTCCAACAGTACTTATATTTCGGGCTGGAGAAATAGCTTCAGACTCATTCATAACCACCTGCCTGCTTTTCAGTTCTAAAAAATGAAATTTCATTGCAAGGTACAATGGAGTTCAAAATCTACTCACACATGCACTTTTTAAAGAGAGATTATGTGAATTTTAAATCTCTGTCAGGCTGGAGACTGACAACATCTGAAAATGGTGCTTTTATTCAGCAGTAAGATAACATGCAGCAGCATTTTCATTAATGTGACCCCCCCTGGATTTACCTTCAGAGATGTGTAGATACTGAAGACTCTGTCACCCATTGAATCCCTGACCTCTCTGCTGAGGTAGCCAGTGCACCTGCATGGGCATTTTTTCTGAGATGGACACATCCTGCAGGGATCAAACTGACAACACAGAACTGTGATCATTTAGTAATAACTTTGAGAGATTTCTTGCCTGTGTTGAATAGAAGCTAATGAACTCAGAAGTACAATACTTTATGCTCAACCATTTATCTTCTATACACATTAAAGTGGAAGAAAAATAGATGTTTTTATGTGCTTTTCTACCATCCGGCAAGATCTATTTGCTGTTTTGGGTGGTGGTGTCTGTTAATACAGCTAAAATGTCTCAAATCCAAGGGATGTTAAGTTCAGACCTTGCTTTGTGGAAGGTTGAAGAAAGAGAAAATTGTATGGATCTAAAACTCAATGCATGCAGTTTGACAACCCAGTCTGCATTTGCAGGGCTTAGTCATGTAACTGCACTTTCCTGGAAAGACTTTGTTGTTTGGGTATGTGTAGTGCAGACTGATGCCGAGAGTAAGGATGTTCAATGCTTCACATCATTTGCCCTGCACTGCTGGAGTGCTAGAAAGAACAGCTACAAAAATACCAACAGCAAAAAACCAAAAACAAAACAACAAAAAAAGGCAGCATGATCATTTTCCTGCAAGATGTTTTGGATTCTTTAACAACCACAAATGGCCACTGCTGTCAAAAAAGCGCAGTCTCCCTAGTGACATCTTGGGACCAATTCATTAGGGACTCTGATGACACAGTGCCATAAACTGAGCTACGAATACTGTTCCTGAAACAGCAGAATTTTCCTCTGATATCTCACATATCAGCCCATTTTGCAATAATTAGCTGTTCTTAAATGCAAACCTTTTTAGAAGCAACAACGCGTTTTTACACCGCCTCAGTTTTACAGATAATACAGATGCTGGGATAGGAAAGACTCGTGCATCCTATAGACAACCTAAACAATGCTCATAAATATTCCTTTGTCAAAACCAGAGAATAATTAGCAGTCAAACAGTTATTTCAAGCATGTTTCTAAAAGCCACACTAGCCTTGCTAACCAGTAACATCCATATGGATGTCACTACTTTCCCAACTATTTTAACAGTGCATTACAGAGGTGTGTCCCGGCAGACAGGAGTTGCAGGGGTTGACTTGCCATGAGAATTACTGAAGTGATACTTTAAAAAGCAAAGCAAACCAAATTCAAATGCCACCTTCATGATACACAGATGTCATACTCCTCGGAAGACTTACATTTGTTAGAAATGTGGGAACCTTTTTTCTGCCATTTCCCCCCCCCGCCTTGAGCTTTCCTTGTCTTTGCCAGTGGGATTTGGACACCTGTGGTGGAGCACTACCCTCAATTTCTTCCTCAGTCTTCCCTCTAGCTGAGTGTTTCTCCCATTGTGACCTCCTGGAGATTGTGTGCTGTTTGGAAGGGTGCGTAAGAAAGTGAAAGCCCAGTATGGTGGCTTAAATTGACTAAATGGAGGGGATGGGCCCATCCCCAGTGTCAGAATTGTAGGGAAGTGCAGTTTGCAATCCTCAGCAGAAATGCTAACTGATAGAACACCTGGAGGTACCCTGTGGATGTGACAAGCTGGAGGTACCTGTAAGCAAAGTAAATGTGGGGGCAAAGAATGGGGAATGGGGTGGGTTAATCCCTCCCAAAAAGTTAAGGACTGCTTTAATAAAAAAAGAGAAAAGACTGAGACTGGGTGTGGAGCTCCCTTTGCCAGAAGTAGACATACTTAGTCATGGTGTAAAGGCAATTTTAACCACTGTCTTTTTTGGTATAGTGTTTTGAAGATGAATAAAAGGAACCATGTACTTATCTGAAAAGGGTTTCCAAGAGTCATCTATGCCCTTGTTACTTGAAATGAGTTCTGCAATCTTGGTCAGCTGCAAGGCATCAGTTCTGCCTCCCGTGTGCGAGTGAAAGCATATGCTGGCTGAACTAGGGGTTTCCCCTGTTTTAATAGCAAATAGATAAGTCAAAGTGGATGCCCATAAAGATAAAACAACTAAATGTAAACTGAATACAACCACTGAGAGCAGTCAAAATTATTCTGATCTGTTTTACCACTTTGGCAAATAGATGACATCTGGGTTATTTGAGTGAAACTGGGTTATTTGAACTGCCTTCAATAATCTGTCTGTAGGCTGACAGTTGGCTTGCAGCAGATAAAGCTGAACATTCACTTAACCGGCAAGAAATTGGAATGAAACACCTCATGTATGTTTTAAGCTCGTATTTCTATTGCTTACAAGGCTGTTATGAATGTTCCAAGATTTTGAATATCTTCTAGATTTCCCTTTCCAGTCTTGATTTCATATTTAATGTTGTGAAGGAAATTACTTCAAAGTAGCTTTGCAGTTAACTCTGTGGGGTTGTTCCAGAGGTCTGCAGAAACCTGGATCTAGGGAAAACATGGGTAGCACTATTGCTTCCAGACCCAAGCTCAGTTGCTGGGAGCTCTCAAGACTCTGCAAGTGGTTTTGGGAGAGCTTAAAGGCCTGGCTACAGCCCTGACAGAAAATATATTTATTAATCACATGAGACACAGAAATGCACAACCATAGTGGTACCAAACCAGCAGGATTGCCCTGAAAATCAGAACAGGAGTGGTAGAAAACAAATAGTCAAGCCTTGGATTTACAGCAATGATCTAATTGACTCTAATGAGTAGAGTAATGCCATATATGATAAACTGGTAACTTGAAATACAGCTTGGAAAAGCACACATTTCACTGTGTTAAAAATATCTTATGCAGTGATATCATCTAAGGGATCATTGCATGGATGCGGGACTGGCACAGGGAAAGAATTGTCTGCTTTCACAACACAGTTAAACAATTTCCACACTCTGAGGGCTCCTCAGAACAATGGTGACTTAGAGAAACCCTTTTGCAGTGAGGAGGAACAGTTTCCATTACGTGGTCCAAGGATGAGAGCTCACACTCTGAGCTTTCATGTACACCATGAGTTTGTCCGGCAAGTGGAGCTCCAGATATCCACCCTAGAGCCAAGGAGCATGTGTGAATGGAGACAGTCAGAGGATGAGAGATCCATAACGAAGCAGGCAGGGACCGTAATGAATTGCCAGCACAGATATAGCCTCAGGAACATGTTCTGAGGAATAAAGGAGCTTTGAACAGTGTCCAGCTGAGACCTGACCCAACCATCTCAACAATCCATGTCCCTCAGAAAATGCTGCCCTGACCTCAAGGCAAAGAGGAGCCAAACAGATTTGTCATCCTGGAGATCAGATAGGAAGCAAGACTGGATCTCTTCATGAGGTGTCAGTGAAAGAAAAAAGATACCACCTCTTCTTATACATTAGAAGGTTTTGTAATCTCTTCAAAAAGAGAAATCTCAAATGGATGGATGACACCAAAGATTTTTTTCTCCCTTTCTTTCTTCGGGGACATATTGGTGAATGTCCACAGAAAAACAGAGCCAACATAACTACATGTTTGCATGCATACAGTAACTCTTTTGGGAGATGTAGTACTCTGTAGATTGCCACTTCTTGTCCATAGAACAAGACAACTGTCTTGATCACAGAGGGGATTTACATTACAGGATGCTTTGATTTGGAGGCCAGAGAGCACAGAATCAGGAATACTGGAAAAAGAGCAATTGTGGAAAGTTGAGTCATCACTAATGAACTTTTAGGCACCTTTTGGAGGTATAGCATTACCTTCCAACCTTGCCAAAGTTGTTTCACCAACATAAACTAGTCAGCTGCTTCCTTGTCCCTTTTACCCCACCCCAACACTTTATTTGTTTTGTTTTTTACAGACTGGGAGATCTTTGGTCTAAGAGTTACCTGCCAGTAACTGCATCTTTCTCATGAATACTGGGTGTGAGTTGGCTTTCCTCCTTCCTTTTGTACTGTCTCTAATTGAGATATAATGTCTGTCACGGTTTAATCCCAGCTGGTGCACAGGCACTCTCTCACTCTCCCCCAGCCACAGAGGGATGTGGGAGAGAATTGGAAGAGTAAAAGTGAGAAGATTTGTGGATTGAGAGAAAGACGGGTCAATGAGACAGCAAAGGAAGAAAATAATAATAATAATAATGATAATAACAACAACAACAACAATAATAATAATATTAATGACAACAATGACAGCAATGACGATGACAACAACAACATAATATACAAAACAAGTGATACACAATGTGATTGCTCACTACCTGCTGAGTGATGTCCAGCCAGTTCCTGAGCAGTAGCCCCCAACCAACTTTCCCCCCAGTTTATATACTGAGTGTGATGCCACGCAGTATGGAATATCCTTCTGGTCATCTGGGGTCAGCTGTTCTGGCCCCCTTGTGTCCCCCAGTCTCATTGCTGGCAGGATGTGAGAAGCTGAAAAGTCCTTGACTTAGTATAAGCTCTGCTTAGCAACAACTAAAACATCCGTGTGTTATCAGTTATTCTCATACTTGATCCAAACCACAGAACTGCACCAGGTACTTGGAAGAAAATTAACTGTATCCCTGCCAAAACCAGGCCAGTGTCAGACTAGAGCAGGAAATGAAGCAAGGTCTAAGGTTCTGTGTACTCTGGAGTAAACTGAGGGGGCAGCTGGCACTCTGACATAACCATCTGGATTCATTTACTCTAAAGTCCACTGCAGAGTATTCCTACAGCCTTCTGACTTATGCCCTTACCCACATGTGGGCACATTCCCCCAGGACTCATGCAGAGACATTCTTGGATTCTATCACCATCAGATGTGATATAATTTCCTTTTAGAGAACTGAAAAGCGTAGGAGGACTGTTCCTGCTTCCTCATTGCAAAGTGATTGCATTCAAGCCTGAGGTAAAGCAGAGCATGACTTCTAAATCTGGAACCGTCCAGCCTGGGGTTAAACAACCCCTGTAAACCAATGTGCCATCTTCTGCAAGGAAGAGCCATGGCACACAGCTCAGGTTATCTAAAGTGGGTGAAAAGCCTGTTGTGGTTATAGCTCTCCAAAACAGCTACTGGAGCAACGGAGCTTATGACAGAGAAAGGTAAGGAAGAAATCTGTGAGAACCTAAAGGTGAAAAAAATCTGGGAGGAGTTCTTACTCATTCTTCAAAGCATTTTCTGGACCCTTTGGACTTTACAAGCCACAAGGTGGAAATAGCTGGAGAAAATCAGGTAAATAAGCAAAACAAGAGATTTCTTGATGTTACTACCTGTTTCACAAATGCTGTATGCCTCATGACAAAAGCATTTATCTCTGGGATGTGTACACTAAGGAGCTCAGCCCCTACCAGCTACCTCAGTCCTCTAGTCTGAAGGAAGCAGAAACCAGACATCACAGGCATCCCACCTTCCTACATGGCATTTGCACCCTGTATGGCTAGCCAGTAACCAGTCTCATTGAGTTGTTTAGGTTGGAAAAGACCTCTAAAATCATTGAGTCCAGTTGTTAACCCAGCACTGCCAAGTTCACCAATAATCATATCCCCAAGTGCCACATCTATACACCTTTTAAATACCTCCCAGGATGGTGACTCCACCACTTCCCTGGGCAGCATGTCCCAGTGCTTGACAACACTTTTGGGGAAGAAATTTTTCCTAATACCTGAGGCCACGATTTATCTGATATTAGCTGTCATCTGCAACCAAGGCCCATCGCATGAGGCACTGTACAAACACAGTCAGAAAGACTTTTCCCCTAAGATTTTTCAAGCTAAACAGAGAAGACAGCTGAATAAATTGCACGCAGACTCTCTTTAAAGAACCTGTCAGTAACACCCCTTTGTAAAACCAGCTGTACTAAAACAGGGAAAGACCCCTGCAAAAGTCATATTCCACCTCTTTTGCTACATTCCGTGATAGAAAGCATCTATATTTTGTCTCATAATTAGTGTCATTATACAGTCTGTGTATCACTTTAAATAATCCATTTCCAACAACAGTGTGCTATTACATGGATACTGAAGAAACTTTTCCTAATATCCAATCTAAATGTCTCTTGGCACAACTTGAGGCCATCTCCTCTCGCCCTGTCGCTTGTCACTCGGGAGAAGGGACTGACACTCCCTCCATCCCGCCGCTCCTCCCAGCCACCAGGGGGCGCCGTGCGGCAGCGCAGCCTCCCCGGAAGTGACGATGTTGTTTTCCTGCGGCACTTCCCGAGGCCGCCATGGACATCCTGAAGCGGGAGATCAGCAGGAAGCGCCAGCAGCTGGAGGAGAAGGAGCTCCTGGGGGTGAGGATGGCTGGCATGGAGACCAGGAGCCACCCGGAGTGCGGGCCCGGAGGAAGGCGGCGGGAGTGAGGCAGGAGTGGCCCGGGATGGTCCGGGGAAGGGCGCGCGGAGCGGCCCAGGGCCGGGTTTCCCAAACCCGACGTGAGCCAGGATGGGATCGGCCAGGAGCCAGGAGGAGTGTGGGGGCGCAGATGCAGCCTGGCTTCAGCTTCGCTGTGGCCCGTGGGCTTTTGGGGCTGGTTTAGTTTATTTCGGGCACCGAGAGATGAGAAAAGTCAGTGCGATCTTTGGTGAACAGGGTGTGGTTTCTTTCCTCCCCACAGCCGCGTTCTGTCCATATGCAGGCAGGGTTTGAGCGGTGTGTGTGCCTAAAAATCCCATATCCGTGTAGGGTCTGAGCGGTGTGTGTGCGTGCCTAAAAACCCCATATCCGGGTAGGGTCTGAGCGGTGTGTGTGTGCCTAAAAACCCCATATCCGGGTAGGGTCTGAGCGGTGTGTGTG